>KQ999113.1:3575-14463 GCA_001598015.1 Dorcoceras hygrometricum
TTATCAACTGTGCCTATTGTGAAATCATGCTCGATTAAGAATTTGGACAGTGTATCATACCAAGCTCTGGGTGCTTGTTTCAACCCATACAGAGATTTATCCAATTTATAAACGTGGTTTGGATATGTATGATCTACGAAGCCAGGAGGTTGTGCAACATACACTTCATCTGTTAGAATGCCATTAAGAAATTCACTCTTAACATCCATTTGAAAAACTTTAAAATCTTTGAATGCAGCGTATGCAAGGAACATGCGTATAGCTTCTAATCTAGCTACTGGTGCGAAGGTTTCATCAAAATCTATTCCTTCCATTTGCCTAAAGCCCTGAGCAACTAGTCTAGCTTTGTTTCTTGTTACTATTCCATCTTCATTCAGTTTATTCCTAAAGACCCATCTAGTTCCTATCACTGAATGATTAAGAGGTCTAGGTACAAGTTGCCAAATATTATTTCACTTGAACTGATTTAGTTCTTCTTGCATAGCATCTATCCAGCTTGGGTCTGCTAAGGCTTCATCTAATTGTTTTGGTTCTATATGTGAGATGAATGCTGAATCAAAATGATCATGCATAAGCTGTCTTCGTGTGCAAACAGGAGATTCGATGTTACCTATGACCTGCTCGGGTGGATGATTTCTATTCCACCGAAGATCAAGTCCAATTGGGTTTGCTTCCTGTTCTGCTTGGATGTCTTGCTGGATAGCCACATCTGGATTGTCTGACACCAATTGATGGTTGCGTTTGCATCTTGTGCATCAGATTCCAGTGGATGTAATTGTTGTTCCAGATGTGAGCCAGATTCTGCTATTCTATTAGATGTTGGTTGGAGTAATGAGGAATCTGCTTGCACAACATCTGCTTGAGAAAAATCTGTTTGGACATCTTGTGCATTTGTCGCTTCAGCTCCAGCAGTTGGCACACTTCGAGAGATCCGATCCTGCGTTGAGTCAACGTTAGTCGAATCTATGAATACTGAATTACCTGTCAGATCTTGTTGAGCATTGTTATGCGGTGTCTCCAGTCCTGGTCCCATCTCTGCTGAATGTCTTTGTTGTGGCTCATCATCGCTGGACTCTTCCAAATAAGTTGATTCCAGTCGTGAGCATAGATCATTGAGGCTCGCAGCTGAGTGAGATCTGAAGCTTGTTTCATAAAAGACAACATGTGTTGATTCTTCAACTGTTAGACTTCGATTGTTGAAAACTCGATAGGCTTTGCTAACAGCTGAATAACCTAGGAATAAACCTACATCAGATTTTGCATCAAAGCTGTCAGGTGCTTCTTACCATTATTATGAATGAAGCATCTGCACCCAAACACCCTGAAATATGATATATCAGGTTTCTTGCCACTACATATATCATATGGGGTTTTGCCGTGCAACTTTTTAATCATAGATCTGTTCTGAGTGTAGCAAGCTGTGTTAACTGCTTCTGCCCAGAATTTTTGCGAAATGCCAGAATAAGCAATCATAGATCTAGCAGCTTCTTTTAAAGTGCGATTTCTCCTCTCAGCCAGACCGTTTTGCTGAGGAGTTCTCGCTGCTGAAAGCTCATGCTTTATCCCTAAGTCTTCTAGATAAGAAGTTAATTTTTGATTTAAAAACTCAGTACCATGATCACTTCTTATCCTGTTGACTGTACAAGATCTGTCATTTTGTAAACGTTTTAAAAGCCGAATGAGCTGGTCAGTGGTATCAGATTTTGCTTTTAAAAACAGCACCCAAGTAAATTTTGTAAAATCGTCAACAACAACAAGGGTGTAGTTCGTTCCCCCTAAACTCGTTACGGGAATAGGATCAAAAAGATCCATATGTAAAAGCTCTAAGTTTCGGGAAGAACTTTTACCGCCTTTCTTTTTAAAAGTAGATTTAATTTGTTTACCAAGCTGACATGCGGCACAAATCTTGTCCTTAGAAAAATTGATTTTGGGCATACCAGAAACCAGTTCATGCCGACTCAAATGGGCAAGCGTTTTAAAGTTCAGATGGTTCATTAGCTGATGCCACAACCAGCTCTTGGAAGAGTTAGCTGCAAGGCAAATCTATTCAGATCCCATTTGCTCTAACATTGATAATGTAGGTATTCCCCGATCTTTTACCTACCAAAACAGTCAGACCATTTGGACTCTGAACTGTGCATGTGTGCTGTTGAAAGTTAACTATGTAACCCTTGTCACATAGCTGACTTATGCTAATCAAATTAGCGCAAATTATCAACAACTAAAACATCAGATATTGAAATGTTACCGTGGGTAAGCTTACCCTTACCCACAGTGTTACCATGTGAGTTATCACTAAAAACTATCTTTGCTCCTTTGTGTGGAGTAACATCTGATAGCAGCTTTGGGTTCCCTGTCATGTGTCTTGCACACCCACTATCAAGATACCAAATGATTGACTCATCTCCATCTTTGTACCTGTTATCCTGCAATCATAAAAAACAGGTATCCAATTTTACTTGGATCCAGATAGGATTACCCCTTTCGGGACCCATACTTGAATGACCTTAACAGTTTTCCCAGTATGATAGTCCATAAGGGTCTGTGCAGAAATATTGTGAGATCTATTGAGTGTTGATTTGATATTTTGACCATTCAGATCTCTCTCAACTGAACCTTTCTCCAAACATATTTTACCTTCTTCGAACTACGCCTGGGCTGGTGAGAAACAAACGACTTAGAACCAGCTTTCGCTTTATCTTTTTCAAGTCTGTTCTTTAGCCAGCTTGGCTTGGAGTTCTCAGGTCTAAGATAACCGATACCAGCTTTTCCTTTTTGTTTCGGCTTTGAAGAGTTCTGGTCATCATACCTCACTGACTCGCAGCTGTCATATATCACACTGCTTTGACAAAGCTCATCTTTTTGAACTTGTCATATACCAGATGTGATTGAGTATTGGTTTCTTCAGCGTTTGCTTTTACCAACATTGAAGCCCAAGCCAGATTTATCATTTAATGGCTTTTGAGCCTCATGCAGCTTGCTCAAAGAAACAGAAGACTTGGTCCAGGAGCTCATCACTTCATTTAACCTTTCGTTTTCTGCTTCGAGCTCACTGGATCTTAATCTCAACGAATCATTCTCAGCCTTCAGCTTACTCAACTCGATTTGTAAACTGTCAGCTTTACCAAGTTGAACAGATATTGGTTCCACTGAACTATTTTTCAAATCTACGTTTTCAGCTTTGACTTCCTCGATTGTCTGATAAAGTTTACGGTACTCATGGACCATTTCATTTAATGCAGTGATTAGGTCCTCCCACGTAAATTCAGTATTTGAGAAATCGAATACCTCTTCATCTGAAGATTGGTTTGCCATTAGGCAGTGAACTTCCTCCTGTCACTGTCGCTTGAAGAAGAGCTGCTTGATGAGGAATCGGAATCTGTGTCTCCCCAGTTTTGTTGCTATCCTCAACCAGTACTTTGCGATCGTTCTTTCTGTTGGGCCTCTTATCAGATCTTATCCTCATTCTTCTTTCTTTGGATCTTTCCTTTGATCTTTCGTCTTTCTTCTCATGTTTTTTGGGTCTGTACTCCTTCTTTGACCTGTTACAGTCAGCAGCAAAATGACCTGGACGACCACAGTTGAACCAGTTCATATCAGTAGATAACTTTTTCAGATTTATTATAATTATTATAAGAGAAAGAAGGGTTGTAGGATTTTCTCATGAATTTCCCAAACTTCTTAACGAAGAGGGACATGGAATCGTTGCTGAGATATCTGCAGACTTGCTCATGCTTGGAGAGCACTGTTCAGAATTTGTTGCCGCTAATGCTTTGGTTGGTTGGATTGTTGAGGGTCCAGCTTCCGATCTTGTCTCTAGCTCAAACTCATATGCTTTTAGATTCGCGAACAGATCATGAAGCTCCAACTTGTTCAGATTTTTCGATATCCGCATAGCCATGGTATTAACATCCCACTCTCTGGGCAACGCTCTCATCACCTTCAATGCCAACTCACGGTTGCTGTATTCTTTGCCCAAACTGGTAAGCTCTATCACCACAGCACTAAATCGCTCATCAAACTCCGCCATGGTTTCTCCATCTTTCAGCTTCATTGACTCATATTTTTGCTGAGCCACAGTAAGCTTGTTCTCTTTTGTCTCATCATTTCCCTCACAGATTTGTTTAGTTTCTCCCAGATTTCTTTAGCTGTGGCACAAGTTTTGATTTTGCTGAACATGTTTTTATCCAGCTTCTTGTAGAGGATGTCCCTGGCCACATTGTCCAAGTTCGCTTTCTTCTTGTCCTCGTTAGTGTACTCGTATCTCCTCTTTTCCACATATTTGCGAATGCTATGTTGATCTTCATTATTTTCATTGGACCATCAGTGATGACTGACCACATATCATCGTCTTGAGCAGACAAGTGCGCTTGCATTCTGATCTTCCAGTCATCATAGTCCTCCTTAGAAAACATAGGAATCTTGTTGTGAGAGGTAGACATATTGAAATATATAAATCACAAATAACAAACTGTTCAATACTGAGATAGCGCACGCTCTGATACCAATTGATAGGATCAATATGAATCGAAAAACAGCCTTAGGAGTCCAGAAGGGGGGTTGAATGAACTCCTTATATTTAAAATTTTTGAACCTTAAAAATAATTTTTACAAGCGCCTCGCTTAACTTAAATCTGTGTTACCAGATTTAAGGTATCTCAGTTAAAAATGCTGATCTCTCGACTAACAATAAATGTGCGGAAAAAGTCGATTAACCAGTGAACAGTGCAAACTGAAAATAAATGCAATAAATAAAAGTGCAAGGTCAAGAGATTTGTTTATGTAAGTTCGGATATCAAATCCTATGTCTCCCCTTCTTCCTTTTCAAAAAGGTTCCACTAGAAGGCTTTGATGAGTACAGACACTGTAAACACCCAGTCACTGAGCCCGCTCCAAGTGAACTCCAAGCAATCTCCAAATACACGCAGACGCAGCTGCTGTTTACAAACACTTTGATTTTACCCAAACGGCTTTACGTAGCACGTTTGTTACAGACTCAAAAAGATTATACAATGGAATACACAACTATTGAGTGTTGTAAATCGTATGGTTCTTATATCAACAAGAACTGTTTACAAAGGTAAACCAGAAGATATCTCGAAGGTAAAACTATGAAGGCTTGAACTTGAAAATTCTTCGAGATTGAGATTCTGGGACTTGGGATATTTTTCTATTGAATACTTGTTGAAATCCCAGAACGAGGAAGAAAGATTTTTCAAATTAAATCACTGAGAGTACAAAGGCAGACTGTGAAAGTAACGACCAAGAGAGCTAAAAGAATGATCGAGAGCTTCTTCATTTGAAACTTCAGCTATTTATACTCTTGTTCTCAACGGTCAGAAATATTCTCCTCTGCATATCTTCATCATATCGTACAATCGCATACACTGCTCCACTGAAGGTAAATTGCGCTTTGTCAGGGCTGAATTGTCGTATAACCATATTTGGGTAAACTTCGCATAACTTCCTCTGCATACTGTGTACTATTACCCAAAATAGCTCTGACATTGTCTCCTTAATTCCAGGCATTTGTACGATTCAATCGTGATCATTGATTCTTTCCAATATAAACATATGATAGCATTTGAAGCTATTCGTTCCTTACGCCTGAAGGCTCTTTCCGTAAAAACAGTTCTTTCTCTCTTGAAGTAATTGGTTATCTCATCGCTGATTGTGTATTCGAAGCTGTCACAACTGAATACATAGAGATAACTGAGTATTTGCAACAGCTTAATTCAATAGATAGTATTATGTATGGTATGATCTCGAATAGACCGGATGTCGTATATGCTCTGAGTGTCACGAGCCGCTACCAAGCCTACCCCGGCCAAAAGCATTGGAAGACCATGAAAGATATTTTTAAGTACTTACGAAGGACTAAGAATATGTTCTTGGTCTGTGGAGGTAGCAAACTGAAATTGGAATGCCACACTGATTCTAGCTTCCAATGCGACGTGGATGATTCGAAGTCAACCTCTGGATTTGTATTCATGCTCAATCGTGGTGCCATCTCTTGGAAGAGTTCCAAGCAAGACACCATCGCGAATTCAACCACTGAGGCTGAGTACATTGCAGCATCAACTGCTGCTAAAGAGGCAATTTGGATGAGGAATTTCGTCCATAGTTGGACGTAATTCTTGAAGGATTTGGCCCAGTCCCGGTGTACTGTGACAACACGGGTGTCATTGAGAAAGCAAAGGAACCTAGGTCTCACCAAATATCCAAACACATACTGAGGAAATACTACATAATCCAAGATATTGCGGCTAGAAGTGACATAGCAGTCGAGCAGCAGACAAAATTGTTGATCCACTTACGAAGACCTTGCAGGACCGCGTTTGAAACACATCGCAAAACAATGGGACTACGTCTAATGAGTAGTTGGCTTTAGGGCAAATGAGAGATTGTTAGAGTAGGTGTCCAACTAGCCAACTTGTGGCATGTGAGTTCTTGTTGACTCTATGTAAAATGATATTTATTTATGAAATTCGCATTCTTTTATGGCATTCTTTATCTTCATTATTACGATTATAATTGTTCGATAAAGACCTTGAATGCACTATAGTGTATGCTAGATGTGATAGTGGATTTGATGGCTATCATGAAAAACATCTAATAGCACTGTGTATTTTAAACTAGTTACTAGTCGATTGGGCCATCCAAAAGAGGATAAGGGCCGCCCGAGCTTGATACTAGCATCTGTGATGCAAAGTACCACGTTTCATTGGTAGGGAACATAGTGATGTTATGAGCATGCAGATGAATAGTGATCTGGTGATCTATCGAACCACCCTCGCTCGGACTTTTCAAGTGGTTATCATTTGTCGAGTGGATTAAGTCCGAGGTCTTGGTTGTACGATTAGTCTTCATTACTCGAAACGTCTACATGATAGGTGCCTCACTTTGACCCGTTTATCGACTCAGTTGGGGTCATCAGGTGACGGGATTGGGTGAGGTCCCGATACATGTAAGAGACGATGCTTCGTTCTCGAGGATTCACCGCTCGCCCTTGTGCATGGATATACTATGCTATCTGAGGAGATAATAGTATGACAAATCTCTGGTCAAAGTAGTAGATGTGTTTTAGGTAAATAGGTTTACCTAGTAGCACATGCGATGTCACTATTTGATCTCCAAGATGTATGCATGGCTATCGAATCTCTAGCGACTTTGATTTACCAATGATCGTTGATTCGATCGGTATATTTGAGCTGAAAAGACCATACTGTACGCTAACCATGACCAACTGGTTCTTGCAGGCACTATCAGTGATACCTAGGGGATCATGGGACGATGTTGCTAGACGCTTTATCATGATTCGATGGGTCAGTCCGAAAATGTGTTTTGGAGTCACAAAGAGTTGTGAGCCCACGGCTAGCTGTATCCCTGAACCATTGAGGGTCACACAAGTTCTGCTTTCTAAATTCTCGTACGGAAATTGTGCTCAATTTGTTGAGTATAGTAGGAGGAAGGATGGAAATGTGACTTCCTAAAATTAGCTGGGGATGGAAATGTGATTTCTTTAAATTAGCTTGGCCTAGTATGAATATTCTTCAAGCTGATAGGGTCCTAACTGCTATTTTGGATTAGGTGGTCTGAAAAAAATTTTTCACATCGTAATGTTCAGCTTTGTAAACTGTGTAGATAGGTCCGATCTGATCGTCGATCGGGATTTTGATGAAGCCACAACGATGAACTTGAAACCAATGTTCCCTGGATCTGGGCCCGACCCAGGCCCATTAACCTGGTTTTAACCCATGGAAAATCTATAAATAGGGGCCTTGGTGCATTCATTTTCTTTGCATCAAAAGTTGTATTGACAACTAACACTTCAAATTGGGTTGAGAACTTTCTCCCCTTCAATTATTTTTTTCCTTCCCTTCTCCTCCTCGCCTCCTTCCTGCCGCCGTGCCGCCATAGTCGCCGCCCGCCGTCGACGTCGCTGTCGCCGTAGGAATTTGTTCCGACCATCTCAGCTAGGAGATTCCGTTCGTAGAATTTTCACTGGTTTTTTAGTGCAAACTAGCAAAGAAATTGAGATTTCGATCGTGGATCGAATTGGAGGGCCAGAGCTGTTCAACCGTTGAAGTGCTATCTCCCTTTTGTGGAATAGTCGGCTCCAGGCGCCTAGTCGCCAACAAGATAACTCTCTAAACATCCTATGCATGTTTAGATTCTTATTTAGTGTATTGACCATTCACGGGCAGTTAAAATTTTAAAAAATTCCGCTGTGCCCCGGGAGCTGGATCCGGATCCACCGCTGCACCAACCGATGCATGGAACCACAACGACTTCTTGTGTCGCAACTACATTCTCAATAGTCGAGAAGACGTTCTGTACAGTGTGTACTATTCCGTCAAAACTGCAAAGGAGTTTTGGAACTCCTTGGAGAAGAAGTACAAAACGGAGGATGCTGGAGTGAACAAATTTATCGTTGGCAAGTTTCTGGACTACATTGGTGGACACCAAATCTATTATGAGTCAAGTACAAGAAATTAAAATTATTATTCATGATTTACTGGCAGAAGGATGGAGATATGTTGGATCTGTTTTTACATATCAGAATATTAATTTTGATTAACACAAAACCTGCTATTATCTTACTAACGATTTAAGATTGATGTGCAGCCCCTTACTAGACTGAGAAGACAAGAAGATATCCAAACTGGAATAGTGGGGAATGCCTAAGTTGGTCTAGTTGAACATATCTACGCTGGAACAGTGAGGGGACGTCCAAGCTGGTACTGCAGAGAAGTAAACAGATCGCAAAGGACACCAAGCTGGTTCACCAGCTTGGTGCAAGAGCAGTTCAGGGATCAAGTGCAGTGAGATTCAGTTCAGATCAAGTGAAGTTTATAAGTGCAGTGATCAAGCGCAGATTAATGATCCAATGAAATCTGAATCAGTGCAGATGTGATCCAAAGAAAAAGGGATATAATCACTGGTACAAGATTTGTCAATTGCAAAGGATCACATGATGTTTGATACCAAAGGAATCGTGGAGGAAGATTGCTGTAGTGAAAGAAGAAACCAGCTGGGAAAACAAGCTCAGTGCCCAACAATTTTCAAGAACAGGAAAGAATAGAACAAGAGCAGATGAGAAGTGCAGCTTAGAGAAGAAGCACAGATTAGCTCAAGAGCAGCTTAGACAAGAGCAAAAAAATGAATGAAACTAGATGGGAGGACACCAGCTGGTAGATCAGATCAGAAGCCTTGTGCTAAATCAGATAAATTAGTTTGTGCAATCTCAGAATACTAGAAGGCAAACTAATTTGTCTGATCGAGACACAAGCTCGAAGTCAGCAAAGGTGCACGTTCAGAAAAGAAGAAAGCTCAAGTCAAATAAATCTTGCAACGCATTTAATGCTAAAGGACACAAGGTACAGCTCTGTCAGAAGCCTTTACAACGGCTACAACTTTGTGTCCAATGGATCTAACAGATCAGAGGCTTTATATCAAGAGCAGCAGCACAAGATGAAAAAGAGAGCAAAGAGCATATACGGGAGGAGAGAAGTTCTTGACGAGAAGAATAGAGAAAAACAAAAACCAAGAGCAGTGCTTAGTCGAAAGCTTGCACACTTTGGTGACAGCTGATGTGCAAGCTGGTTTCGTGTCCAGGTGTGAGCTGGTGCAGAAACCGTGTGCTTCAAAGGGAAATCTTATTCAACGGCAAAACCATGGGAATATAGCGAGAAATCAGCTTAGAGAAGCACTTCCCAATGTGTGAGATTTTATATTCGAGAGATTGAGCGTACACTGTAATCACACACGATTCACTAATACATTCGAGAGTTGAGCGAAACAGAAAATGAGTGAATCAAATCAAACACCCTCCCTTGTAGTCTTTGTACATAGATGTTAAACAAGTCTTGTAGTATTCTCACTGAGACGTAAAAGAAGTGTTAGACACACAGCTTGCGGGCGGGTGTGCATAGGTGGCTAGGAGTTCTTGCAGCTTGCGGGCTGTTGGATCGGGTTGCAGCAGAAGCTGTTGTAATCAAATCTTCTAGTGGATCCTCCTCATGTGGAAAAAGGGGAGACGTAGGTGATTCAGCTCCGAACTTCCATAAACAAATTGCAGTGTATTTCTTTATAGATTTCTGCATTTAACACTCACGCATTGCATATTTCAAAACTGTGTTTAAAAATGTTAATAAGCTTTCGATTTTCAGAGAGTATTTCAACTTGTTTCCGCAATATTTCATATATTACTTGATCTAATTCTCGGTGCACAAACAATTCAAGAACACTGAGCTACTGCAGCTCAAGATTTGTATATACCAGATCGCATGTGATCGGGACCAGCTCGCAGTGCTTCTGGTCCGGTGCGATCCTGTTTCCCAGTTACGTGCTAACTATTTTCCAAATATTTTTAAAATGCACGTAATTTGAGGGCCTTCGATCCTAACAATTGGTATCAGAGCATTTTTACGATCTGGTACATAGTTCCTGGGTTCTAACAATTAGTCAGCTTTTTCTTTAAAGTGCATTTTAAATTGAAAAGTTTTAACGGTTTTAAAATGATTTCTGCTCTGATAGTAGTTATCTGCGAAAGCTTATCTATGCTACAAAACTAGTTTTAAAGATTTTAAACCTCACTCTATGAAGATAGGGGGGTAATGATTATTGTTGGATCTGTGTTTATAGATCAGAATCATAATTTTGATTAACACAAAATCTGCTGTTATTTTACTAACGATTTGTACAAGTGCGCAGCGAACCGGATTAGCAGTGAGCTGGATGAAAGCACTGTAGCAGCCTAGCAGATTGATTGAGAGTAGATAGCAGTGCAGATTTAGGAGTAGTCCAAGTTGGAAAAATTAAGGGGACGCCCGATGTGAGGATTCAGATTTCTATTTAGTGATTAATCGAAATTTGAGATAGATTA
>KQ999115.1:3741-21775 GCA_001598015.1 Dorcoceras hygrometricum
GATCAGATCAACGACCATTGGTAAATCAAGAGTCGTTAGAGATCCGATAGCTATGCATACATCTTGGAGATCGAATAGTGACATCTCGAGTGTAACTAGGTAAACCCATTTACCTAAAACACTTCTAGTACTCTGGCCAGAGATTTATACACTATTATCCCCTCAGATAGCATAGGATATCCACGCATGTAAGCGAGCGATGAATCCTCGACAACGAAGCATCGACTACTACATGCATCGGGGTCTCACCCAACCCCGCCGCCCAATGACCCCAAGTGAGTCGGCAAACGGGTCAAAGTGAGACGCCTATCATGTAGAGTCTCAATGACGTTTCGTGTCGTGAGGACTAATCAGTACAACCAAGACCTCGGACTTATCCACTCGACAAATGGTAACCACTTGGAAAGTCCGAACGAGGGTAGTTCGATAGATCACCAGGTCACTATCTATCTGCATGCTCAGAACATCACAATGTTCCCTACCAATGAAACATGGTACTTCGCATCGTAGATACTAGTCTCAAGCTCGGGCGGCCTTATCCTCATTTTGACGGCCCAATCGACTAGGAACTAATTCAGAATACACAGTGATATTATATGTGTTTCATGATAGCCGTCATACCCACTATCACATCTAACATACACTATGGTGTATTCTAGGTCTTTATCCAACACAATTGTTAACACTATATAAACATAATGAAGATAAAGAATGCCATAAACAAATGCGAATATCATATATAAAGACGGTCATATACAAGAGTCTATAAACCCAAACGCCACAAGTTGGCTAGTTGGGCATCTACTCTAACATGTATGGCGAGCAATTTGTGGTGTACTCGGACTAAAAAAGTTTGCAGTATCTGTTTTCGCAGCCCGATTTGAATATGAGACAGCGTCGTTGGATGGAGCTGCTAAAGGACTTTGATTGCGAGATTAAGTATCAGCCTGGGAATTCGAACGTAGTGGCCGATGCTTTGAGCAGGAAGGCTAGTGAGATGCTTGCTTCGTTGTATATCTCTAAGGATCAGGAGCATCTTAATACTACTGGTTGGAGATTCTATCCGGCTGATGATTGCGTTGTGGTTTCTTCTTTCCAGGTGGAGCCGCAGATTGTTTCTAGTATTCGAGCAGCTCAAAGGACTGATCCTTCCATCCACGAGTTGAAGTTAAAGGTCAGGGTTGGAGAACTTGAAGGTTATTCTGTTTCTTCAGATGGTTGCTTGAGGTTTCGTGGCAGGCTGGTTGTGCCTAACCTCATTGATTTGAAGGAGGAGATCCTTCGGGAAGCGCACTACAGCATACATAGTGTTCATCCTGGTGCACGGAAGATGTACCATGCGTTGAAGCCGCACTTCTGGTGGGCTGGCCTAAAGAGCGAGGTTGCTGGTTTTGTCGCTCGTTGTTTGAACTGTCAGATGGTAAAGGCCGAGAGGATGAGACCTGGTGGTCTGTTGCAGAGTTTGGAAGTGCCCCAATGGAATTGGGAGCACATAGCTATGGATTTCGTGACGCATCTTCCTCATTCCAGCAGAGGATGTGATGCTATTTGGGTGGTTATCGACCAATTGTCGAAGTCTGCACATTTTATTCCCTACGGTATGACCTTTTCTTTGAAGAAAATGGCGAAACTGTACGTGGATTTTGTGGTTAGACTGCACGTTGTGCCTATTTCGATCGTTTCCGGCCAAGATCCAAGGTTTACTTCTAGGTTTTGGAAGAGTCTGCAAGCAGCTTTGGGTACCAGATTGGCTATGAGTACCGCGTATCATCCCCAAACCGATGGCCAATCTGAGCGAACTATCCAGACGTTGGAGGATATGTTACGAGCTGTTGTAATGGATTTTGGAGGTAGCTGGCAAGACGCGTTGTATTTAGTAGAGTGTTCCTACAATAACAGCTATCAGGTGACGATTGGCATGGCGCCATTTGAGGCTTTGTACGGCAGGAAGTGCAGATCGCCAGTATGTTGGAAAGAAGTGGGGGCGAAGCAGCTATCTGCCCCAGACTTTGTGCAGCAAATTAAGGAACATGTTGATCTAATTCGCAGCGGATGAAAGCTGCCCAGAATCGCCAAGCCAGTTATGCGAATAAGAGGCGTCGACCTCTAGAGTTTCAGGTTGGTGATCAGGTATTTCTCAAAGTTTCTCCGTTTCGCAGTGTTATGCACTTTGGACACAAGAGAAAGTTAGCCCCTCGTTACGTTGGACCGTATGAGATCATTGAGAGGATTGGACCGTCTATCAGGTGACGATTGGCATGGCGCCATTTGAGGCTTTGTACGGCAGGAAGTGCAGATCGCCAGTATGTTGGAAAGAAGTGGGGGCAAGCAGCTATCTGCCCCAGACTTTGTGCAGCAAATTAGGAACATGTTGATCTAATTCGCAGCGGATGAAAGCTGCCCAGAATCGCCAAGCCAGTTATGCGAATAAGAGGCGTCGACCTCTAGAGTTTCAGGTTGGTGATCAGGTATTTCTCAAAGTTTCTCCGTTTCGCAGTGTTATGCACTTTGGACACAAGAGAAAGTTAGCCCCTCGTTACGTTGGACCGTATGAGATCATTGAGAGGATTGGACCGTTAGCGTATCGGCTGTTGTTGCCTCCGGAACTATCTTCTCTGCATGATGTCTTCCATGTTTCCATGTTGAGGAATTATAAGCCAGATCCGTCTCATGTGATTAGAACTGACGAGGTAGAGCTTGATCAGATGTTGAGCTATCAGGAATATCCCTTGCAGATCCTAGGCAGAAAAGAGAAACAAATGAGGAATAAGACCATTCCGTTGGTGATGGTGCAATGGAGCAAGCATGGCAGGGAATAAGCTACTTGGGAGCTAGAAGAAAAGATGCAGCGCGAGTGGCCGCATCTGTTTGAGTAGCTGTTGTGCTAGATTCCCAGTAGTTGTAGCTTTGGTTGTAATTCTTTCCTAGTTGTTGTTATTTGCTTGCTCAGTTATCTTGAACTCTTGGCCATGTGTTAGGCGAATTTCCTATTTGTTAACCTGTTGTTGAGTTGTATTTTCAGAATTGTCGTTTGATTTCGGGGACGAAATCCTTTTTAGTGGGGGAGAAATGTGAGACCTGAAATTGTAATAAAGATTAATTGTTGGATTAATCGGTTTTTGAGGAATTCTGGGTGTTCGGAGTTCTTTTTAAAGGTTTCGTTTGCATTTTTGGGTCAGAAATCAAATTTAGAGCAATTCTGGAAATTTTGGAATTTTCGAGTAGAAATCTGTTTTGAGGTGAAATCTGCTTGGGTTTTGTGAAATCTGTTTGAATTTTGAGAAAGCTGGACGCGTGATGTTGCGGCACGTTGTGTACTGTAGGTGAGATATGTGCGCGCGCTAGAGTTGTTGAGTGAGCGTGAACAGGAGAAATCTGTTGCGATAATTTGTGAGATCTGCTGCAGCGTGTTAGTGAGATCTGGACGCTATTGTGTTGAGATCTGCCTCCGCGTATCTTGTGTTGCGCATGAAGTCTGCCCCGCGAGAGTAGCTCTTTTGGTATCAGATTTCTCCAGCGTTGTGTTAGCTTTCAAATTTCACCTTGGCGTGCAGCATCGTTTTAGCGATCAGCTTTCAGCGCGTTTTGTTCCAGATTCCAGCGTTTAGTTTTATTGTTCGGATCTCTTCGCGGTTTTGAGCGAGCGCGTGGTGTGGAATCTGTTGTGCGTGTTTTAGGCTTTTGAGCAATGTAGCGCACACGTTGGTTGGCTTGTGGCGAAATCTGTTTCTGTCAGTGGTAGTTTTAAGCAGATTTCTTGCGTGTATAAATTAGTAGCGTTGGCCTTCGATTATTTTGATCAGATCCTATACTTAGCAAAATTCTCTCAACTTTCGTTCTTCGCTTCTAACCCTCGGGTACTGTTCACCGTGAGCTTCTTCGGCGAATTCCCGTCGTTTCCGACCACCATTTTTCACGTTCGAGGTAGCGTTGGACTCCTCTCGAAAATCTCTTTCATTTCATACCACTTTTGGAGGCTGTCATGGGCTGGAGCGAAATCTCGAAGCTACTGTCTTTCGATCGTGAGTTGTGTGTTCAGGTAGCCTTTCGAAATTGTGATGGGATCTTGTTCCTAGCCTTTATTTTAGCCCCATGTGAAGTTGTATGGTTGAGATTAGTTATTGGTTTGAACATATATAATTCCAGTCGTGAGCTTTTGTGTTGGCCGTGAGTTTGTATTAGCATTTTCCTAAAATCTGTGCACCATGTATTTTGGAGGCTGTCATGGGCTGGAGCGAAATCTCGAAGCTACTGTCTTTCGGCCGTGAGTTGTGTGTTCAGGTAGCCTTTCGAAATTGTGATGGGATCTTGTTCCTAGCCTTTATTTTAGCCCCTGTGAAGTTGTATGGTTGAGATAAGTTGTTGGTTTGAACACTTATAATTCCAACCGTGAGCTTTTGTAGTTGGCCGTGAGTTTTGTTGTGTGTTGGCCGTGAGTTTGTAGAAGCATTTTCCTGAAATCTATTATGCGTGTGCTTAGCAGGCTTCAGCTATTGTGTCTGCGTTGTTGGAAGGCAGAATTGTGCAGGCCGTGACTTGCTACGCTCCTTTGAGAAATCTGTTGGTAAAATCAGATTGGAAGGGACGGATCTTGAGCTTGAAATCCAGCTTGGTTTAGCGTGGGATTTAATGTGATGGCTGGTGTGCATCGCTGAATTGGAATTGCCGTGAACATTGTTGTGTAGTGCTTGTTGTGCATTATGTTTATGCTAGCTAATTTTCTATGTTTGCATACAAGCATGGTTCACACATATTTCAGCTCTTTCGTGCCTTGTATCTTGGCAGTTTGTGCCTTGTGTATTGTGCTGTTGTTTTCTTACCAGGATACGAGGGCGAGCGGCGATACCGCACTCCCATCTCCCTGCTGGGTTTGTTAGCCACCATGCGCCGAGTGGTTAACTACCACAGTTCATGGGCGAGGCAACGGTAGGTCGAGCTGTTTGATGCATCTGGTATTCGGGTGTAGTGTCAAGGCGAGTGGCTCATTACCACACTTTGAACACACCCTGTGGCCACCGTTTGTTGCAGATCTTGTGGAGCTATGTTTGATTTTATTGGCTCCCTTTCCGGTTGTAGCCTTCATCTGCATTTTATCTTATGCTTTTCTTTAGCTGTTTCAGTTGCTCTCCGTACTGGGGTTTGACCCCATGTCCCTCTGGGGATTGGTTGTTTTCCTTGCCTGTTTTGTTGTTCAGGTTATCCAGCTGGTCGAGGAGCTGACCCAGCTAGAGGTGCCCCAGGAGGTGGTTAGAGTATCCCAGTAGCGTATAGCATATATATATGTATTAGTACAGTTAGCCAGGGGATGCCCTGTGCTTTTGTTGTATCTTGTGATATTCGGTAGTGGTTGTTGCCAGGTGTCTGATACATGTTATGCTGTATTGGTTGTTGTGGGCTTGTAGTCTTTGTTTTGTTGGTTTGGTTGTTAGACTGGGATATCTATTTTTAGTATTGTCGTATTTTTAATTATATTGTTTAAACCGTCAGGCCAAAAGAAAAATATTTTACCCGCTTTTTAGTTGCTTTCGCTTGTGTTTGTGTGATTTTACTCTGTTGTGAGCACGAGGCCTGACACGATTTGTTCCGAATGGTGTTAGCTGGTTCTCATTTGACTTACGCTGAGGCAGTGGATAGGACGGTGGACATTGAGGAGAGTCTTTTGGAAGCACAGAATCAGGCTCAACCAATAGCTGGACGCAGTCTCCATCCCTTGCCAGAAGCAACGCAATCGTTTAAACCTCCTCAGATATCGCAACTGTCTAATCGTCAGAGGTTCAAGCCTCGAGGGAAGCAATTTAAGAGACGGTCAAATTCGAGTTCTTATGGCTCTGTTAGTTCTGCTGGTAGTGGTTCTGGAGGAGTGTCATGTGGTCAGTGTGGAGGTAGGCATATGATTTCTCAGTGTCGTGGAGTTCAGGGTCTTTGCCATAGGTGTGGGTAGCCTGGACATTTCGCTAGAGTTTGTACGTTTATGGGAGGACAGCCTTCGAATCAGTCACAACAAGGTTCAGCTGGTGGTTCTTCGCAGAGACCGCAACCTTTTGCCCAGTCCAACGATCAGGATTCCAACCGTGAGAACCGTCTATGTTCGGAGGATCTTCTAGACCTCAGTTTTCGGGATCGCAGCAAGAACAGGTGAATGCCTTGATGAGAGAGCAAGCTGATGATATTCCTGGAGGAGTTATTGTAGGTACTTGTGCTATCGTTGATTTTCCTGCACGAGTTTTGTTTGATACAGGAGCATCACACTCCTTTATATCTGAGTTATTTGTGCATGAGTGTGGGTTTAGTGTTACCCCACTGTGTGATGTTGTATCTGTTTCTACTCCTGCTGGTGTGTGGTTGATGTCCCGTGAAGCGGTTTTGGATTTTGTGATTAGATTTGATGAGAATATGTTGGTGACGAATCTGATTTCCTTGGAGATTAGAGACTTTGATTGCATCTTAGGTATGGACGTGTTGTCTAGTTATAGAGCGACTGTAGATTGTTTCCATGGTGTAGTGAGGTTTAGACCTCAATTTGGGGAAAAGTGGGATTTTTACGGTGCTGATTCGCGATCGAAGCTTCCAATAGTGTCTGCCTGCTGTCGCTAGAGAACTCTGGGCTCATGATTTATGCCTTGGATTTTTCCCAAGAACCACGAATAGAGTTGAGTGATGTCCCGATTGCTCGAGAGTTCCCAGATGTGTTTCCGGATGAGTATCCTGGATTCCCTCCAAGATGAGAGATTGACTTCAGCATAGAGTTGGTGCCGGGGACAGTCCCGATTTCAAGAGCCCCATACCGACTGGCTCCAGCTGAGTTGAAGGAACTTAAGGACCAGTTTCACGACCTTCTAGAGAAGGGATTTATTAAGCCGAGTATGTCGCCTTGGGGAGCTCTGATTTTATTCGTGAAGAAGAAAGATGGATCTATGAGGATGTGTGTTGATTTTTGACAGTTGAATAAAGTGACGATTAAGAACAAGTACCCGTGGTCGAGAATTGATGATCTGTTTGATCTGCGGATTTGGTTATCATCAGTTGCGGATTAAAGACGCGGATGTGGCAAAGATGGCTTTCCGGACTGGATACGAGCATTATGAGTTTCTTGTGATGCCGTTTGGATTGACGAATGTCCCTGCTGTCTTCATGGATTTGATGAATCGCGTCTTTAGTGTGTACATCGATCATTTTGTTATTGTCTTTATAGATGATATTCTGGTGTATTCGATGAGCTATAGAGAGCATAAGGAGCACTTGAGATTGGCGTTGCAGAAACTGAGAGACTCACAGATTTATGCGAAGTTTAGTAAGTGTGAATTCTGGTTGGATAAGGTAATCTTTTTGGGTCATGTCATATCTGCACAAGGTATTTCAGTGGATCCTAGTAAGGTCGAAGTAGTTCTTAACTGGGAGCGACCTAGGAATGTTTTGGAGATCCGTAGTTTCTTAGGTTTGGCTGGCTATAAAAGACATTTTATTGAGGGTTTTTCTTCAATAGCTAAGCCGATGACGCAGTTGACCCAGAAGGATAGAAGATTTCTTTGGACAGACGAGTGTGAGTCGAGTTTCCAGTTGCTCAAGGAGAAGTTGACTACTGCTCCTGTGTTGTCTTTACCTTCGGGTTCTGGAGGTTTTGTGGTTTGTTCCGATGCTTCTCTGAATGGTTTAGGCTGTATATTGATGCAGAACGGGAGTGTGATAGCCTATGCGTCTCGACAGTTGAAACCCCATGAGACGAGATACCCCGTTCACGATCTAGAGTTGGCTGCTATTGTTTTTGCCTTGAAGATTTGGCGTCATTACCTGTATGGTGAGCAGTTTGTGGTGTACATAGACCACAAGGGTTTGAATTACATCTTCACTCAGTCAGATCTGAATATGAGACAACATCGTTGGATGGAGTTGCTCAAGGATTTTGACTGTGAGATTCAGTATCAGCCTGGGTGGATGAACTTAGTAACAGATGCCTTGAGTAGGAAGACTCAACCTGCGATGTTGACGTCGTTGAGTATATCCAAAGTCCATGAGCATTTAGGGACTTCTGGGTGGCGTTTTCAGACAGATGATCAGTGCTTAGTGGTTTCTTCTCTTCAGGTTTAGCCATAGGTGATTGCAGACATTAGAGAAGCACAAAGGGCTGACCCGTATGTTCATGAGTTGAAGATTATAGCAAAGAATGGTCAGTCGGAAGAATTTTCTGTTGCTTCTGATGGATGCTTGAGATTTTAGGTATATTGATTGTTACAAACCTGATCCTGAGAGAACCATCTTGAACAAGGCCCATTTCAGTCGTTATAGTGTGCATCCGGGTGAGAAGAAGATGTATCATGCCTTGAAGTCTCACTACTGGTGGTAAGGTATGAGGAATGACATCTCTGGATTTGTAGCCCAATGTTTGAATTGCCAATAGGTCAAGGCCGAGAGAATGAGACCTGGTGGATTGCTATAGAGTTTAGAAGTGCCTAATGGAATTGGGAGCACGTGGCTATGGATTTTGTGACTCATTTACTCGTTCGAATAGGGGATGTGATGCGACTTCGGGTGGTGATTGACAGGCTTTCGAAGTCAGCCCATTTCATTCCCTATGATGTGAGATGTTCCATGAAGAAGAGCGAGACTGTACGTCGATCATGTGGTTAGATTGCATGGAGTTCTGGTTTTGATAGTGCCTGACCGAGATCCCTGATTTACTTCCCGATTTTGGAAGAGCTTGCAAGCAGCGATGAGTTCGAGATTGGCTATGACTACAGCTTATCATCCTCAGACAGATGGTCAATCTGAGAGAACTATTCAGATTTTGGAGGATATGTTGCGAGAAATTGTGATTGATTTCATTGGTGGCTGGCAGGATTCTTTATCCCTGGTAGAATTTTCGTACAATAATAGTTACCAAGTGACTATCGGGATGGTCCCATTCGAAAATTTGTATGGTCGAAAGTGTAGATCACCAATTTGTTGGGAAGAAGTTGGTGAGAGACAACTGTCTACCCCTGAGTTTGTGCAGTATATGAAAGATCAGGTTGAGCTGATTCGGAGTAGAATTAAGGCTGCATAGGATCGTCAAGCTAGCTATGCTAACCAGAGGCGTAGGCCTTTGGAATTTCTGGTTGGCAATCGAGTGTTTCTGAAAGTTTCTCCTTTCAAGCGTGATGAGATTCAGGCTTATGGGTAAGTTAGCTCCTAGATTCGTTGGACCATCCGAGATTATTGAGAGGATTGGATCTTTGGCGTATAGATTGCAATTACCTGCTGAGTTAGCAGCGATACATGATGTGTTTCATGTGTCTATGTTGAGAAAGTATGAGCCCGATCCTTCCCATGTACTGAGCACCGACTGGATCGATCCTTGAGATATTGATCCAGTGCAGATTCTGGATAGGAAGGAGAAGCAGCTGAGAAACAATACTATTCTGTTGGTGATGGTCCAATGGAGCAAACATGGACGAGAGGAAGCTACCTGGGAAGTTGAAGAAAAGATGAGACAGGAGTGGCCTCATCTGCTTGAGCATATGCAGTAGTAACCCAGGTAATCTTCTAGCTTGCTGATTTGTGTTAGTTGCTTGGATATATTGGGAATGTTGAATTGTTATGTTTTAGTCCTGGTGATTCTCTAATTTTGATCTGTACTTGTCGTTTGATTTCGAGGACGAAATCTCTTAAGGTGGGGAGAATGTGAGGACTGTAATTAACTGATTTAATTAGTGCTATGCTACGAGAAGATTTGAGGAAATAGTCAGATTTAATGTTGTAAGATTTCGTAGGATTAAATCGGAGAAGTTTGTCTTGTGAATTATCGGGTATTTAGCCTAGGAGAACTGGTCAAAGCTGTTTGTGGAATCAGCTTTGGGTGAGGGCATTTGAGTAGATGAGCCCGAGCTGGAGAGAGAGAGAGAGAGAGAGAGAGAGTATGAGTGTGATATTACTGATGAATTTCGTGACTTAGAAATGTATCGGGTGTGAATCGTTGAGTGAAGGGAGAGAGTAAGCGCTCGGCAGATTTGGTGTATCGGGAGCAGTTCGAGTTCAGATTTGTAGAATACCCCGCGCGAGTGTATTAGAGGCGCTATGAGGATCGGTTTGGTTCACGGTTTGAGTATAACGGTTCGTTGTTTTCAGATTTGAGTAATATCTGGGTGTCCATATCCAACCCTCGTGTGAATGAGCGGGTTGTCCTGAGTGGGAGACGAACGATGTCATTTTGGGTTACCCGTGTAGATGCGGGTTGAGTGTAAGCGATGCGATGTTGTTTGGTGTATACCAGATTTGACGCTGGCTGAGTGTAATAGATGCGACGTCGTTGAGCGAGCATCAGATTTGATGAGAGTTGGACTCCGGTATGACGTCTTTTGGTGGTAGTTAGATTTGGTTAGCGTAGAGGAGTCAAATCTGATTAAGTGCTCAGATATGATTTGGTCGGTGGCACTTTAACGTTGACTGGGAGAATTAATATAAGTGTCCAGATCAGAGCTTACAGCTTGACAAGCATCTTCAAACCACGGTCCATATCTTATCAGAAGAGTCAAGAGACAACTTGGATGAGCATTTATGAGGATCAAAACTAGTTATGGTATATCTCAGAGATAATTTCGAGAAATTCGAAGGTTACCTCTTTTGGTTAAAAAGTAACTGGCTTTTGCAGACAAATTCAATCCTCAGATCAAGCATTAAATGAAGCATTTATTGTGGCGTACCATTGTCCTTTTGAAAGAGGATTGTATCTACTGACTCATTTAATGACAGTTGGAGCAGAAGATATATATTGACGACAAGCTGCTGGATAACACACGTAACGTGAGAACACACAATATACGTTACAAACAAGAGAGAAGGTGCATACTGATTGTTGATATTTGAATATCAAAATTTACTGTTTCATATTTCTGGGTTGTAACAAACACTCTGTATTTGTTCTTTCAAGTGTAAACCTGAAATAGAGTGTGTAAGAGCATGCTCAACTTAAGCAGCTCAAAGCTTATATTGTAAATACGTTACAGATTAGGAGTATGTATTTTTTTGGAGAGTGCTTGGGATTCACACAGTTACGACCGGTGTGATGGGTTGTTACAGAGGTTGTAATAATCAAATTCTTCTAGTGGAATCCTTCTGGACAAGGAAGTTGGGGAGACGTAGGAGTTTCAGCTCTGAACTTCCATAAACAAACTCTCCCACCTTATCTCGTGTGCATTCAGTTTTTTAATATGTTCACTATCTAATTGAGTTATTTCCGCACTTTTGTTTTGTTACTCGAGAGGAAAGATTAAACTGAGATTCTCTGAACCGGTAACTCAGCTCTGAGTTTAGCCGAAGGCTTGTAAAATATTTTCAAAAAGAGTTTTCTGAAAAAATGAAGAAGAAGTTCATTCACACCCCCTCCTAAACTCCTGAGCTTAAATTTTAACTTTTTCGATCCCAACATTTGGCATCAGAGCGGTTTTCTCAGTGTTTGAACAGTTGATTATTTGAAATGATTGAAAATGCATAATTCTCACAACAAGATTCCTGTGTTTTCTAAGGAGGAGTGTGATGATTGGAAGATCAGAATGCAATCTCACCTAGCAGCTCAAGATGATGACATGTGGTTCGTCATAACAGATGGTCCAATCAAAAATATGTAGCCAAATACATCTGTTGCCATCACTGCCGGTGCTACACATTGGGTTGAGAATCCCATATTAGAGTGGACATCAGAAGATAAAAAGAAAGGTAATATGACAATGTGGCAAAGAACATCCTTTACAAGACACTGGACAAAAATATGTTCAGCAAGATTAAGACATGCGTCACTGCTAAAGAGATATGGGAAAAGATGATTCAGACCTGTGAGGGCAATGAATAGACTAAAGAGAACAAGCTTACTATCGCCCAGCAGAAGTACAAATCCATGAAGATGAAATCTGGACAATATATGTCTGAGTTTGACGAAAGATTCAACTCAGTGGTGATTGAGCTGATTAGTCTTGGGAAAGAATACAACAACAGGGGAACTCACTCTGAAAGTTATGAGAGCACTTCCCAAGGAGTGGGATGTGAAGACGATGGCGATGAGATAGTCCAAGTACATCACAATCTGGAACTCCATGATCTATTTGCAAATCTAAAGGCATACGAGTTTGAGCAAGAAACCAGAGCTGAGTCCGAGTCATCTACCTCACAGCCTACAAAAGCTCTTACAGCAGTCATCCCAGAACAGAGCTCACCAAGAAAATTAGATGAAGATCTCAGCAACTACATAATGTCCGTCTACGTAAAGAAGTTTGGGAAATTTATGCGGAAAAACACATCTAAGCACAACTCTTTCGATTCCACTGAAAAGGGCTAATTTACCTCTCCTGACTTTAAATGTTTTAACTGTGGCAGATCTGGTCACTATGCTGCTAATTGCAAGAGACCAAAGCAAGATGTAAAAAAGCAATCAGAACATAGCAGCAAAGTTAAGAAGGACAAGAAATTCTTCAGAAAGAATAGGAGTGAGAAAGTGCTTGTAGCAGAAGAAAACAAAAGCTCGTGGGCAGACACAGACTCAAAGGAGACCAGCACAGGGAAATCCTGATCAAGAGAAAGAAAAGAAGAATTTCAGTTTCTAATGACGTATGACACTGAGGATGTCAGGCCTCGTGCACAACACAGAGTTAAACCATGTAAAACAATAGCGGAAGCATACAAAAGTGGCTTAGAATTTTCGCTTTAGGCCTGACGGTTAAAACATATAATTTAAAATACAACAATACTTAAAGTATCCCAATTTAACAACACAATTCAGTACAATAGTACATCATTTAAAAAAATACAAGTACTACAGCATACAACTGAATCCCACAAGCACAGGGCATTCCTCGGCTGACAGTACTAGTACATAATATGCTATACGCTAACTGGGACACTCTAACCACCTCCTGGGGCACCTCCCGCTGGGTCAAATCCACGACCAGCAGAGAAACCTGAGAAACCTGAAACAACACACAGCAACAAACACCAGCCCCAGAGGGACATGGGGTCATAACCCAGTATGGAGAATAACTGAAAAACAGCAATAGACAGCAACAGATAAAATGCAGATGCTATGCATGAGGAACAGGGCAACAACCGAAGGCTACAACCACAACAGGGAGCCAAAGAACTCAGGCATAGATCAACAGCTGACAACAGATTCTACAAAGATAGTGGCCACGGTGTGTGTACAAGCATATTGGAATTACCCACTCATCTCTACACCACACCCGATATCAGATGCTTCACAACTGCTCAACCTGCCAATGCCAACTCATGAACTGTGGTAGTTAACCACTCGGCTCATAGTGGCTAACTAAACCCAGCAGGGAGATGAGAGTACGGTATTGCCGCTCGCCTTCGCATCCTGGCATGCAACAGAACAGTAGAAACAATTACTACAAACAGGGTCCAAGAAACGCAGATCCACCACCTGCTAAGCCAACACAAGCAACTACTCAAGGACCGAAGCATAGAAAAGCAACATCTGGGAGCTACGAACTCAACCAGCGCTATCCTACCCCATCTAACTCAGCAGAGAGCTCTAAACAACACAAGACAGGGTCTGATCACTTATCCCAACAAGCTAGGACGGAAATGCTAACAGACTACACAAGGGATATGTCTTAGCGCACCTCACCATCTTCCAGCAAACGTCTGAAAGCTATATCCAAACAAAGCGTTTCAGCAAGAGGAGTCCAACGCTACCACTCTTACTTCAATCGCAGCTGTCTATCGTCGGTAATTGAAGAATATAAGGTTCGATGAACAGTAGCTAGGGTATCGCGACAGAGTTTGCTATCGGGAAATATCCTAAGTGTCGGAAACAATAATAGAGAACAATGCCAAGCTCCCTATTAAATTTCACTGCTGACAGAACCGGGAACAGATCCACCGACAACTTAAGCTAACATAGCTAGTATTCCCGCTAGATCCAGATCTCTCAACTGATCTCTCTCTAAGCCAAAACAGATCTCTACTAACTCAAACAACGTCGCATAGAACTACTGTCGCAACTGGACACGTCACCCGCTACTCACTGCTGAACAAGTAACCAACATCTGTTCGCAATGCAACAACAGATCTATCACACTACTGAAGACCAATGATGCTTATTGCTGAGTCTCCTCCGCTAATCCAAACGTTGTCGTTCCAACTAATCCAAACGACGCGTTTAGCTACTCACTGCTGAAACATGCTAGCGCACTCTCTACTTCTCAGCGACAACAGATCTCGCTACGACTGCTGAACACAACCACTCAGCGACAACTGCTGACGTCACCACTGCTGAACGCTAACATTCAGCGATGACCCAGCACTCACTACTGAACAGATTCCGCGCCAAAAATCTAACTCTACAGAACTGTTCTAAGGACTAAAACAAAACCCGATAGCTTCTCCAAGCATAACAACTCAAAGCTGATCTCAATAAAACCCGATTAATTAAATCAAGTAATCTTATCAGCTTTCGGGTCTCACAGAGGAGATATTTGATTTTTCTAACCTTGATTTTACACGTGAAGACTTTGTCGCTGCACTAATGACATGGTCTAAGAGCACAAGAAGCTTTCTTGGTCATTCAAAAAAGTTAAAGCTGAAAATGAGAGTCTTGCTACTTAACCTGAGCCCGTAAGCTCAGATTATTGAGAATCAGGTTTCAGTAAATGTTAAATAAAAATCAGCGCTTAGCTGAAATAATTAACTCCTGGACCAATTCGTCTGCTTCGTTACAAAAATTTCAAGGAGCTTTTAAACCACCCCGTGATAAGTATGGGTTGGGCTATGAGAACTATGAAAGCAATACAGTAGAGACAAGTACTCATCCAAAGATAGATAAGCCTAAACTTCAAACTATGAATTGTGTGAAATCTAGCATAAAGTCTGCTGAGATAAGATCTGACGAGTCAGAGGTTGTATCTAAGCCTCAAAACTGGCAAGGAAAATACTGTGGGATAGGATATATTTCTCTTGAAAGTCAAAGGAGAGCTAACTCAAGAAAAGAATAGAACAGACTAGGGAAAATCCTAAATCTGGTGGAATAAAGCCAAGACAGCTCTCCAATGCTTTTATCGAGGAAAAACAGTACAGACCTAAGTATCATAAGCCCAGACCTGATGGCAAATATGTTGTACATCAGACAAATATCATATCACAGTGCACACACAGATCACACATATACTTGGACACACACACTGAGAACTATTAGACTTATCCAAGTGTGGGTCCCAAAAGGTCTAATCAAACCTGGACCCAAGTAAAACCAAAGGGTACCAAACTTGGTTTCTTTTGTGATTGCAGGTACAACAAATATTAGGATTGAAGAAATCGACGTGGTACCTGGACAACGGATGTGCGAGGCACATGACAGGTCATTCAAAGCTGTTATCAGATTTGAAATCATGCAGTGGACCAAAGATTACTTTAGGCGATGTAACGTCCACAAATTTTCACTACTAAGTCGTGTGCTCTAAGATTTTTATTGTTAGTAATAGTATTATTATTTTATTTCGCTGATCATGTTATTTAATATATTTAAATTCTTTGACAATGTTTCATTAAAATTTTAGTTTGATGCTACGGGATCGGAAAGGAGGAGATGAGGACACTGAGGTAAAGTGTCTTAATGAAAATTTATTGAGATCATCATTTATATTTTAGATTTAATTTCAAATTTTAGTACTTGGAAGGGGGGTGAGAAAATTATTTAGAAGTAGGTAGCACTTTTATTAGTTAATTAGCAACTTCACACTAAACTTTTTTACTTAGTTTACTTGCACTTTTGTAAGTATGATTAACAACTTTAATAAATCAGATTTTTAAAAAACCTTAAAATGTCAACACAACACAACACAAACACAAAAAAAACGGGTTCTCCTTTCCCCCAAGAGCCGCCACCCCTTCCCTCCCTCTTCTTCCTCCCTTTTTTGCCTTCTCCATCAAATCTAAGGCTCAAGCTCCACCTTTCGGAGTATTTTCCGGTGATCCTCCATCTCCTTTCAAGTCTTGTGATGTCGTGGTTGTAAGTTTTCGCTTAAAAGGTAAGTTCAACGTTTTTCTTTGATGCACCTTGGTCGGTTTAGGTTTGGAGCTCAAGGGTTGGCATAGGGTGGCTAGGGTAAGGTCTATGGTCAGTATTTGGTCTGTGTGTGGGCTTGGTTTGGTCCTGGAGTCGAGGTAAGTGGGCTGGTGTGAGGGTCTAAGTGAAGCGTGATCCAGATTGGTGCCTTCACGAGACCAGCCGGAGTGTTGGGTCATGCAGAGAGTTAGAGGTGGCCTGTGTGGTCAAGGTTGAGTCCATAATATATCCCATTGAGTTAAGGTCATGTGGGTCCAATCAGAGAGTGATTTGGTCAAGGAATGAATTAGTTAGGAATTTTACGGTCAGCACGTATCCTAGCTTCTCGTCTATACACAAACATTTTCGGGGTCAGGTAGATCGCTCTTGGTGGTCTATGTGGTTGAGGTCATATCCATAGATAGGCCATTGAGTTATGGCCGTGTAGTTTCAAACATAGGGTGATTTGGTCAAGGAATGAATTATTTATGATTTTTACGGAGTTGTCGCTCACACTGCAATTCATCGGGGCAGTTTTGGATAACTCGAACTTTGGGTTCATAGGGGCATCCGATTGACATGAGTTGACTATATTAACGTTTTTAAAGCATGTTTCATGGTTTTTTAGCAAATTTTGTAAAATTTTAATGATTTATATATTTTTACGAAAATTTGAGCGAAAGAAAAAGATGAGTTTTTTGAGGCAAGATAAACGTTTTGAAGATTGAGGTGAGAAAAATATTTTTGAATGAGGTGACTTGATTGTGGTTGTTCTTTAAGGATATGGGGTCGGGAGATGTGGCCATATCAAACGACGGGTATGGAGCTGAGAGACATCTCATATAGCCATGCCAAACTGACACGTAATGGACTTTGGATAAGTAACGGGTGCCTTACACTTGACGATTATGGATTCTAGATAAGTATTGGGTTTCCATACCAACCTAGTACTATGGTTTTTACATGTCAGGCCTGATACTATAAACATAGAATAATTACTCAATTAATCATAATTACACGGAAGCATCAAATATGGGCTACAATTTTTCGTTTGGGCCTGAACTGAAATTATCATTTAAAATACGAACATAATCAAAATACGGATTTTAACTCAAAAATCCAATACACCGCAGCTACACTGAAAGCAATCCAAGTATAACAAGTATAGAGCCCCAAATACAACATACACAGGGCATCCCCCGGTTCAATGGTACAATACAAAATATATAACTGGGACTCAAAATGGGGATCTACCAACCGACGCTCCACTCAGTACAGTTGGATTACCTGAAGACCCTGCAAAGGCCAACACAGACCAAAGCAGCCCAAAGAGGGAAAATAAAACTAGGTCAAACCTCAGTACGAAGAGCATCGATAAAGCAACAATCATATCAGACATGCAATATTTCAAACGTGCGATGCATGAGCTATCAAGAATCATCGGTAAGAGAGGCACAACGACTCAGCTGCAATAAAATCTCAATATCAATCAAAATCTAAATCACAGCGACTCAGCTGGCTATCACGACTCAGCGACGACAGTGGATTCTCAACAAGGCGACTCAGTCGTCAATTCGCGACTCAGTGATTATCAAGTCTCAAAGAAACAGGCTCAATATTGTATGCATGTATGCCAAACAAAATCATGCTCACAACAATACATATAATTCACACATATTGGCAATGAAAAGCACGAATCATCATCGTAAACCAGCAAGATCACACAGAATCACCTAACACATATTCACAGCAACTCAAACACGAGTGGAAATATTCTCAAGCTGATATTAAATCTGCTAATATGAGCTCACTTATACCTTCCTCTGAGCAGCTAATACCTCAAAAAATCCCACGATAACCGAGCACCAACAGCTCGCGTACGTCGGCTGCCCTCCCAGCTCACCAAGAAACTCAACAGCAGTCACCCGAAAGTTCAAATCTGCCAAGACACCTGAACCATCAGCTCGTATCTATGCTGGTTCAGCTTAGTGCCTAAAATCTCGTAGC
>KQ999116.1:8057-20055 GCA_001598015.1 Dorcoceras hygrometricum
AGGAGTTTCAGGTAACCTAGCTGGGCAGAGTGGAAGTTCAGCTGGTCGATCCCCGCGTCCCTGAGTCCCAGTCTATTTATGATATGTATTGAACCGGGGGATGCCCCGTGTTATCGTGTATTTGGGGATCTGTATTTTGAATTGATTTTATGTGGTTACTTGTTGTATGAGTTGAGTCGACTCATATTTTCATTATCGCTATTTTGAACGTATGATTTGAAGTTCAGGCCCGTTGTATTTCGAAAAATTTTTAAGCCCTGATTTTAAGCTTCCGTGTTTATGCGCTTTTTATGTGTTAATTGTTAGTAATTAGCACGGGGCCTGACAAGAAGCAGCTGAGGAATAATATTATTCCGTTGGTGATGGTCCAATGGAGTAAGCATGGCCGAGAGGAAGCTACCTGGGAAGTGGAAGAGAAGATGAGACAAGAGTGGCCTCATCTGTTTGAACTTTGACAATGAGAATTCCAGGTAATTTCTGGCTTTTGCTTCGTGTTTTGAGGGTTGTTTTGTAGCTTGTGTTGAGTTGCGTTGGTTAGTTCTGGTGTTTTATTGATTCTGCCCTGTGGTTGCCTTTGATTTCGAGGATGAAATCTCTTAAGGTGGGGAGAATGTAGGATTGAGATTTGGGTAATTAATGATTAATCGGGTAATCAGATTTGGTTGAGGATTAGTCACGGGAGATGTGATTTTTTTTGGAATTTCGGGTTTGAGGATTTTTGGTCAAATCTGGTTGGTGATTTTCAGATTTGACGTAGAGCTGATCAGATTTGAGTTGCTGGTCGCTACCGGGTGAAATATGCGTCGAATTTGGAGTCGATTTGCTTAGTTTTCTATCGGGAGCTGATTTCTGGAAGAATTCAGATTTGAGGTTGTTTCACTGAGGGAGAATAGGCCAGTAGAGTTTCTGCGCGAGAGTTGGCGAAATTCAGATGTGAGTAGTCAGATTTGACGATAGCGAGTGGGATCTGTTTCGGATGTGAGGCAGTGCGACGCCGTTTTGATTAGTGGTGCGTTAGCAGTAGCGCTGAGACCAGATTTGTTGACTGTCACTGTAGACTTTGACCCGATGATTTAAATACAAGTGTTGATCGACAGTTAGCGTATTTCGAACCCGATATTTCTTATCGTCTTCCCCAGTGAAACCCTCGATAGTTACTGTTTATTCGAAGCCTTCTTCGTTAGATTGCCGTCGATTTCCGCCGTTGTTTGGAGCACGACTGATGGCACTGAGCTCGTCTTGCTTAGGCCTTTCGATTGATACCGGTCTGGAGTTTTAGATTGACACGTAGGAGGAGCGCGAAGGATTTACAGTGTTCGAAGATTTTTGCGAAGTTAGACCCGAGATTTCTTCAGTTCTTCTGAGCTTCTGGGTAAGTGATTCCAACCGTTATTCCAACCGTTATAAGATGAGTTTTAGCTGTTAGAACCTTTACTTAGTGGTCGAACCAGATTTGAGTTCTGAACCGTAGGCAGTGAGCTAAGTTATGAGATGCCGTTACAGATTTGAGCTCCGAGGCAGTTCCTGCTGTGGTTGTCGAGACCAGTGAGGAAGCAGACTTGAGCAGGCGGAGGTTGCCGTGCCCTGGTGAGATCTGTTGAGGTAGAATCTGAGATTTTAGGTACGAATTGAGCTTCTGTTAACAGCTTTGGGCATAAGCGTGTTAGTATTTTGAGGCATGAACTGTATTCTGTGAATTCTGTGATTTACGTGAGCATATTTGGCTCACTGAATGATTATTCTGTTCTGTTGTACGTAAATAATGCCCGTTTAAATCAGATATGAATTTAATTGCATTCATGCATACATCTTGAGCCTGATATTTGATTGATTACCAATTGAGAGCCACATTGTGACCGACCAGATGTGTCGCGCCTGAAAGGCACAATGTTATCATCGGAGTGGTGACCGACTGATTCGTCGTGTCTGAATACCACTGAGCTGTGATGGTTAATTGAGTGGCCAGACCTGAATATCACGGACCTATGATTTCCACCGGCTGACTGGTTGTGCATGGTATAGAGGCTCACCCGATTTTCCAGCTGACTCGTTGGCCTAGATGACCGATTCTTTGACAGCCCTCATGCAATTCATGTTTTAAGATACTGCATGTTTATGATATTGTTGTTGTCTTAGTGCTCTTCGTACTGAGGTTTGACCTTGTATTCTTTTCCTGCTTTTGTGTTCCTTGGGTCTGTGTTGCCCATTGCAGGTTCTTCAGGTAACCAGGTTGGACAGGGTGGAGTGCCCGCTGGTAGATCCCCGTATTGAGTCCCAGTTTATTTGTATATGTATCGAACCAGGGGATGCCCTAAGTGTGACTGTATTTGGGGATCTATTGTATTGGAGTTTATTTGAGTTGCCTGGTGTTATTGGATTTAGATTTAAATCCTATTTTGAGTATGAATATTTTGAATGAATGTTTTATTGTTCGGGCCCAAATATTTGAAAAATTTTTAAGCCTATTATTATGCTTCCGCGATTATGTGCTTATTTGTGCTGTTAATCTTTGTTGATTAGCACGGGGCCTGACAGTATGTGACACAAAGAATTGAATGAGAACAATCTGCATATGTGTATCACTAGCTCTGAGCTGGTTTTGAGTATGAACTCTGTTTTTGCTCTTGAAAGCTTGTAAGTTTGTAAGTTCGTTGTTGCAGCGAGGGAGATTGTGGACGTAGATTCGTAACCTCTTCACAACTGATCAGCTCTCCAATTTATTTTCTTGGATATAACGGTAATAAATATAACCAGTAGACACGTCGTATGTATCCAAAGTGAGATAACTGCGGCGTCTTAAATGCTTGTATTGTACACGTACATCTTCGTTAAATTCATTTCCTCTTTAGCATACTATGCGCCATGTTCAGCTCAAAACAAGTCTCTTTATATTTGGGATTAGCTCAATGTGGTTCCAACGACTACAAATCAATACAGAGAAGTCAAACACTTCACATCAATCTGTCTGAAACCTCAAAGTACTCTAAATCCATTTTTGCTAAGTTGTCTTTACTCAGCTGGTTTTTCGATCTGGTTTCTGCGTAGAACTTCTCTAATCTGGTTCTAAGTTAATCGGTTCTAAGATGTTCCATATAGTGATCTTCGTTCACAACTGTCTTCTTCTATAGAAACACAAGTCTTCCTGATTGCATCCATCTCTTCTAACAGAATCTAGCTTGTCCTTCACTAACGCTAATCACTGAACTATCTCTCTCTGAGCTGTCCTCAACTGATCGAATACAAACTGTGTTCTACTCTGTTCTGTCCAGATATTTTGCTCTTGTAAACTGATCTGAACTCAACCTTCTCTTCTATCAACTGATAAACTGATAGATTCTTGTTCTGTTCTTACGAGCTGGTTGTCATTAACCAGCTTTGTTAAATTGTCTGAGCTGGTTTGACCTTAACCAGCTTAGCTTAGTTCTCTGAACTGGTTTGTCCTTAACCAGCTTTGCTCTAGTACACCAGCTTAGCTTTGATCTGGTTTCCATGCTCAACGCAGTATACTCTGTCTTGATCTGGTTGATAAATCCTTGAGCTGATTTAATAAATCTCTTATTGTCTTCACCAAAACTTATAAATTATCCAACAATTAAACTTGTTTAAACTCATAAATTCATGAGATATTCGTAAAATAAAGCTCGAAGTCGACTTAATTATAAACGAACCAAACTAAACATTCAAAAGCTCGTCTGACTCAATTACCTGCCTAGCCCAATCGTGATGTTAGTAATTAATATTGGAAAATCTAATATTACATCTAATAACATAGTACGACATGAGATGCACAAGTACCCCGAAAAAGTGCCAAGTTGAGATAATCTTTTGATGAGTCGGCTCAAGAAAAAATTTAGAGTCTAGATTCCGGTCCCAAGTTCTCAAATAAACCCTTTATCTCGGGAATTGAAGAGGGAGAGATCAACCTTAAAAGAAAAACTAAGGTATCAACTAACTACTGTACAATTTCTCCTTTCCCGGTTTATCTATAGAATTGGAGAAATTGAAAACCAGAACAGAAATTAGTCTGACGACATGTTGGGTTGATATAACGGGAAAATATACATAGAATTGGATGAGGCTTAATGCTCCAAAAGAAATAAAGCTATGTTAAATTGGGGGTTATGCATCGGTTTATACCACTTCTCCAGGTCTTTTGGAAATATCGATACTACCAAGATGGATCCAATAAGCTGTATACGAGATTGGTAAATATAAATATTTGTGTCTGCAGATTTTCGAGCTATATTTTTCCAGTGTAGCTCCAGAATAAGTAGGAACAACACATGAAGCCTTTTCTTTCATCAAATGAAGGAGAACGGACACTATTTGCTCAAAATTTATTAAAGATCCTTCAAAAGATGAATCCCTCCGGTCTCTGTACTAAGTAGAGATCGAATTTATACTTGAAGAGAATGAAACTATGGGTCTGTTTCACGGATATGGATAAAGTAAATTTTCTATTTAAATTTTATCAGAATTTGGCAAACATATCTGTTAAAAATAATGACATGAAAAACGACGGTATTTGTAGAAGATTTGAGAAGAAAAAAATCTTCTATGGAACAGTAATCTTTCAAGCCGTAAAGAAACTCTTCGAAAATTTTGTAACATGTCTCATGTGGGAAGATTGATAGAAAAGTTCTTCCCGGACCGCTCGAATCAAAAGAGCCAGATTTTGAGAAGGATTTTCGTCCTAGAATAACAATCTATATCACTATATGAATGAAGACCAGTCTGCTAAAAATATAATTTCAAACTTAATTACTAAAAATAGTAGAGTATGGTATTTTAACTTAATATATTAATGAGTAAAACATCAAATTAAGTATGTGATGCTACTCAAATTTTGTCCTCGGTCCCCGACCAAAGAGTTAATTATCACCACCCGAGGAGAATAATACACAACTCAGCAAATTCTAGTCGGGAAATCTTGTAATGCTTTTTCTCTTAGGGTAAGTTAAGATTCTTGTCCTTTTGTTTGTGAGGGACTCCAGTATTTATAGGCGAAAAAAGGTATCTCGATTGCGTATACGCCACCTGACCACTCATGATTAGGTATGGGTCTGCCAGTCTTAGTTGCACAAGTTACTAGGCCAATCAGAACTGAATAGAAGCCTGACAACACGCTACTCGATTTTAATCATTAGCAAGCATGTGCTAGACAGCTTTTCTCTTTTGGAATACTCGGACAGATGTTCCCGAGTAGACGTTTCCCGAGCATAGTTTCCCGAGCATATTATCCTGAGTAAGCTTCCCGTGTAAGCTTTTTCATTTATTGGTAGGGGCAAACGTTCCCGAGTACGATTCCCGTGTAAGCTTTTTCATTTCTTGGCATCAATAGTATCTCCCCTCTCTAGTCGAAACGAAGTAGTGAAGTTGAAGACTATTTTGTTTCTTCTCGGGTTTCATAGACCATTTCTATTTTATCCGAGCAAAGCCTACTTTTTTATGATTTATTTTAATAAGGCTGATGGGACATTAATCCTTGGGCGGCAATTTTTCCCGCTCGTTGATATTCCCAAGGTTTTTTTAAATATTAAAATAATTATGTTAATAAATTTAGCATTTAATGCAAGACCATACAAAATATTTGTAGAATTTAATTGTTTGACATACTTAGTACCTCATCAAATAATTCCAAAGGTAACAAAAATTCGACTGACTTCTAGCCCAAAATAACAAATAGAAAGCTACATAAATATTATTATAATAAAAATAATTACAATTTTTTGTCTTTTGCCCGTGTTGTTATATAATAATAATAATAACAACAACAACAAAATTATTCGAATATTAACCAATGATTTTATCGTCCAAAATTATAATCCACAGATACAGCTGATTAAAAAATATATACGTTGGAAGATGTTGGGGTTACTAAATGTTACTAATCAAAACAATCCCAAACAAATTTAAATTGTATTACCAACAGGGAAACAGATTTTCACATGATAATGAATCTAGAATCGTCAAAACAATTGATGAATTCAATTCGAAGTATACTAAAATGTAAGAGTCACCAGTCCATTCAAAATTCACCTCCTTCAGCAAACTCCCCATACTAAGTAATGATAGCACCATGAGAAGATAAAGTTTCCGATTCTCATTTGGTTAAGTTGGAACGAGTAATGAACAAAGATGAAAGGATAACAATATTGAAACCAAACCGGTAAATGCAATCGAAAATTACAGTCATTTGATGAAGTTGGGACGAATGATGATTAAAGAATCACATAACACAGGCAGCCAACAAAGAAAATCACAATTGCAGCCAACAAAGAAATTCACAACAGTTCAAGCATGCAATAATATTTGCTGGAATACACTATCGAGGAGCTATAATCCCTCACCTTCCATCAAAAAATGCATATATTATTATTATTGATCGTATACAACTTATTGAATAATTTGTGTCATATATCTCATCACATAATAATCATAATGCTTTACGTCTGGTTTTCGAGAACCCTATATTAAAATGTCAAATTGTTAATTAAAAATACATCCATTAAAATATTAGCCCGAAACTGAAGTACACATGTATTACTTCCCTTGTACATTTTCTTCCTTTCTTTCCAGTGTTCGCTCTTCATATATACATTAGTAAGGGTAGATATATGAGTGGTTTATTGAGTACTACATTAGATTAAGAGTAACAATGGAATATGAACTCACGTCTCCACAACATAATTCCAATCCTCATCGCAAATGTTGGATTTTAACGTGCGGTTTCAGTATCAACGTGCGGTTTTCGCCTTTTGGCTATATCTAAATCTCGGGACTCGGGAGGATATGTTTCTTTTGTTGTTTTCCGACAATAGGCAAACTTGACATTGCACAATGAAAACATGGATTAAAAAATTTAACTAGAAAATAGCGACATTTATATACTATGTTGATAAAAATAATTAAAGTTATTATTTCGAGGTTATTTGAAGATCAATTTTAGTACTTTTTCAAGGAAAAGAATGTTGGATTTTAAAAAACCTGTCTCAGAAAGAACATATACATATATCACATATATATAACATTAAGGTTTTAAATTTCACATATATTAAATTTACATACAAATAATCCCAAAACAAAAAAACTTAAATCAGTAAGAACAAGACTAATATTTCCCGACAGGAGTTTGACGACAGTGAGAGTGACATCACAAGGAATCAAATGTGCGTGCAATTTTCCCAAAGAGTTTTCTGAAAATACCATTTTCACAATTTTATACTTTCGGCTATCTGATATGAAATCAGTTATTATCGACCAAATGATATCCTCAACTATCTATCAATAAAACCCTTGTTTCTTTTTTACACCTTGCTTATATATATTCACATAGTCCATCCTGCGTCTCTGATAGCTATGTCCACACATAGTGCATTATCTAAGATTTCGATTTCTCGGTGATATAGAGCAGTCCATACTCCATACTGTAAATCAAGTCCAATTAAGAGTCACATAATTCATTTACCTATAAATAGAAACAATCAAATGATATATGTCAAAAAATCATCTGTAATCAGATTATATTTCAGTTACAAAAATCAAACTATAGTACAGCTAAGGAATAATGGCAGGATCTGCAGAAAGTTTTAGATTTTCCCTACTCCGAACACATGAATAAAGAACAGATTTTCACAGCAAGTCACTGAATAATATTTCACAGCAAGAACAGATGATAAGTATAAGAAAGGGCAGTTTGAAAACAATCAATTAAACAGCAGCTTCTCCTACTAAACAAGCAAAATACTTGCAATTTCTTTAGCAGAGCGAGCATAGTCCTTACGAGAAAGACGACTGTGGTATATGCACCGTTTTCTTCTCTCTTTTTGTTTACCACTTAGATTAGAAAATTCCGTAGAACATTTTTTTTAAGCTAATTAAATTGATACTTATTTTGAAAAAGGAGACTTACAATAAACTCATCATACATTCGACTATTGACGATAGAACTCCAATCATCTCATGAAATACCATAACCAACAGGTGGGTCATTCAACTCCTTCGGTTTATTAAGCTTGCACAAAATGAACATTTGAGTGAGATGGGTTTTAAAACGACGCCACATGGAATTTGCTGAATTCAAACATCCCTTTTTTTCCAGTTACAAAGTGTTGTGCACTACCATAAAGTACCAAAGACAGAAAAATTAATATAACTTACATTAACAGATTCCCATATCAAATCTTTAGCATCACTTGGAACTTGTTTGCACGCTTTGTAAGTTATCGTAACCTTCGCTCGAGCAAGCACGCCAATATAACTTTTCATCCGAATTTTGTTCTAATACAACAAGATTAGCAGATAATTAAGTTTTCTAAATGATTATATAATTTTTACTAAGTATTTGAAAAGATATGGTCAAAATATTTAAGTACGATTAAACTGTCATGTCATTGCTACAATTCTCATTTATTACTTAATTTATCTCAATTATTTTACATCAATATTGTAAACCTTGAACTAAATCAAAAATTACATCATTCTCACTTCTAAAATCAAACTCATTCTTAATCATCCCGTAGAAATAGCAAAACTTATGATTATATAAATTCATTTCCATTCATATGTTAATTTAACTTATCAAACTTAAATACTTAATAAAAATTAAATTAACTACAGACTTTTTTAACTATATCAATGAACTGTTGTTGATGATCTCAGAATTATCCACCACAACCATCATTTTCTCACTACATTTGGTCATGGTGGATGGACAGGTCTTTGAGTATTCTTCATTCTTCATTCGCTTTTCTTTTTGCTTTCGCATTTTTCATTCGATTGGTCACTAAGAGCTTCTTGCATAACCCAGCCAAATCAGAGATAGGTCTGGCTCACTATGCGCTTTGGGATGCTCTTATTGATCATTTGTGGGAAGACTATAGTCTTTTGATGGTTATTTTGTATTTTTCAAAATTATGTGTCGGTGGTTGTCTTGATTTATGTATGTATATAAGATGTTTATAGGGTTTGAATAAATAATGGACTTTAATTTAGTCGAAATAATATAGTAGTATTTAAAAAAAAAATCGAGCCGAAACATCTATAATTGGGTTCAGTTTAATACACTAAGTCAGTAAAAACAAAAATTCAAATATCAGTACTCAACAAACTCAGGTTGACAGGCAATTAGAATAATAAATTCAATGTTTCCTACAAAATTAGTATCGAGATGTTACTATTGTCTACAAAATCATCTTTGAAAGCTTATGACATGTATGTCTAAAGATTTTTAACCCAAGTCCCATCGCAACACGAATGAATGTTTGTTCATTGTCATCTTCTTTGTCAAAATCCATCGATAGTAAACCTCTGGTAAAAGATTGATGGTGTATTACACATCTTCCAACTCATCACCATTTGCATATTCAAATGACTCCTTATTGGAATTTCAGGTACGACACTCCAGCTAGGATCTCCAGGATCTTCAACATAAAATACTTACTTTGCTTGACTGCCCAAGATAAAACAGTCAGATGTGAATTGTCCACCCAAATACATTTGAACATCGGTATTGGAATTTGTGATAATCCAGTTCCCAAATCTCTTCAATAACTCCATAAAAATCATGTCTGACACAATTGGTTTTTTATCATTTGCGCTTGTAACTTGCATTGACTAAGCCAGAGTTTTGAGCAACTCTTATATCATCACGTCTTTTGTGGCATAAGTAACTCCATCAATCAAATAACTAGAATACGTTAACACATGCCTGCCAATCTTTCTTGACATTGCATGTGTGGAATGGTCAACTACTTGTGCAACCAGTATGTGACAATGTGCTAAAGAAAACCTTAATTTATCATAATATACCAAGCACCTGCATATATGTCAATAGTTAATAGTGCTTGTGGAACTTTCACTGTCACGCCTTGGGGAGAATGGGTGCTCCCCTATCATTTGATTAGGAAACCGGCACTTTACTATATTTGATTCTATACATAAGGTGAAATTCATTTTATTTTTTTCTTTCCATACATAATAAATTCCTTTTTTGAGGATCCCACTTTCGCGACCGACGCCTCACCTGCACAGGTACCTACGTAGTGTAGTGTCTGTCGCATATTCAACATAGCGATCGGACTCATGTGCCTTCCAGAACCAGGGGTCTTCGAGCCTGCTACGTACGATTAGCCAGCCTTGCGTCGTAAAATAGTAATTTGGAAATTCTTTCAAGCAAACGCATCTAGTTACTAAATGTTCAATTATGTTCATCTTGTAACTACTTCTTGGACTTAGCTTTATGATGAAATTGCTTCACCTCCACCAGTATGTTCCCAAATGAAAATATTATAGATCAGTAAACCAATAGAATGTAAGACAAGAAAACGAAATATACATAGGTTGAATGTTTAACTCGATATAAGGATCAATCTCAGCATCATTGGCCAATATATACGATGTTTTGCTGCAACTCTTCAACACTAGTTGAGTGCACCACTGCTCCTGAAAAAGGCATAATAAGTTATATTTCACGATGTTTGTCAGGCCGGAGCTCCTAATCAGGAATTATGCTTACAATTAACTAAACACATTGAAGTATTTAAAAGTAGGTAATTTTGCTTTTAGACCCTCTAGAGTAAAAATATGTGAATAATCAAATATATAATCTAGTCTATCACTCAGATCTGAAGAAAAATAATATTTTAAAATCATGTTTTATATACATGCAGAGTTAGTCCTGCTCACAGTTATGCAGAAAGCTATTAAATAAACAGCATCCAATCTCTCGGATCACGGTTCAAGTAAAATAGGTATATAAATAAACATCGAATCATCATATCAAACAATAACTACACAGGGCATCCCCTGTTAAAAGACTCGATAAATATATACAACAATATTTGAGACACTCAATTGACTCCCTAAGGTACTCCACTAGCTGAAGCTCCTCCAGTGCAGTTGTGCCACCTGGACAACCTGCAATGGTCATCGACACGATCAAAGCAATCCCAAAGGGACGGGTTCAAACCCTAGTACGAGAAAAGATAAAACAACAATCATAGAAAACTGAAATATGAAATATGTTGTGCAATGCGTGTTTGATAACACAGAATAACAGGTATCAAAATCAGAGTCCAAACAAAACGATCATCAACAACAGTAGTGGTTACGACATCAAGAGTTTGTGAGCTACCTGAGCCATCTTAATGTAAATAATGGAGGTGTACTATCTCAACACCACCAACGATAATAACCACAATACCAAGAGTTCGGGAGCTACCAACAAATTTCAAGTCTTTCATCGACACAAGGCATTAAGATTTTATGAATATCTTAACGGGACTTATTCCCATCAAAGAATTGCAAATACTGCGTTTCTCATCCTTAGTTAACGTGTAACAGGCTGCTAGCGCAAACTTTCTTTTCTCCTCCATCATCGGTGCCAAGTCACTCCTCAAATTCATTTCCAAAAGGTCTAATGTAGGTGCCACTCCATCATTTGTTTTCTTGGAACGACAAGTAATGTACCAATTAGACTTTCATAGACATTTTTTCTCAATGTCCACTTCAAAAACATGTCAAACATGTAGATGTTTCCGGTACTCAAGTTCAAAGAATATTGATTTATTTTTCCAACATTTTTTCCCTCATCCTTCTTTGACGACTTCTTTCTACTCATTTTTCTCGATTGATAATTGATTCTTTCACGGTCACTCGAGGTTTTGGGTGCAAGGTTCAACTCTCGGTTCCCAGTAAAAGCTTTCTCCTACCTTCGATATGGATGATTTACAGGAAGAAACCTTCTATGACTTGTATATGACATTTTTCTACTATGCTTCAGCCTTGTCGAATATATTTCTTCTGCACAAATAGGACATGCATGCTGTCCTTTGGCAACACATCTTGACATGCATATGCTGGAAATTGATCGTCCAAAGTAAGACATCTCTAAGAGAAAAACTTTCTTCTTGATATGCATCATATGCTTCAACTCTTTATCCCTTAAGTGTCGCATCCCGAGACGAAGACATTACATTGGAAATGTTTAGTAATTATT
>KQ999117.1:47300-67582 GCA_001598015.1 Dorcoceras hygrometricum
GTATGTTAGATGTGATAGTGGGTATGACGGCTATCATGAAACACATCTAATAGTCACCGTGCTGTGTATTCTAGTTCCTAGTCGATTGGACCGTCAAAATGAGGATAAGGCCGCCCGAGCTCGAGACTAGTATCTGCGATGCGAAGTACCATGTTTCATTGGTAGGGAACATTGTGATGTTCTGAGCATGCAGATAGATAGTGACCTGGTGATCTATCGAACTACCCTCGTTCGGACTTTCCAAGTGGTTACCATTTGTCGAGTGGATAAGTCCGAGGTCTTAGTTGTACTGTTTAGTCCTCACGACTCGAAACGTCATTGAGACTCTACATGATAGGCGTCTCACTTTGACTCGTTTGCCGACTCACTTGGGGTCATTAGGCGGCGGGATTGGGTGAGATCCCGATGCATGTAGGAGTCGATGCATCATTGTGGAGGATTCACCGCTCACAGACATGCGTGGATATCCTATGCTATCTGAGGGGATAATAGTGTATAAATCTCTGGCCAGAGTACTAGAAGTGTTTTAGGTAAATGGATTTACCTAGTTACACTCGCGATGTCACTATTGGATCTCCAAGATGTATGCATAGCTATCGGATCTTTAGCGACTCTCGATTTACCAATGGTCGTTGATCTGATCGGGATATATGGATTGAAAGGACCGTACTGTAGGCTAACCACGACCAACTGGTTCTTGCAGGCACTATCAGTGATACCTAGGGGATCATGGGGAGATGTTGCTAGACGCTCTTACCATGATCCGATGGGCAAGTCCGGAATTGTGATTCCGGAGCCACAATGGTTGTGGGCCCACGGCTAGCTGTATCCCTGAACCATTGAGGGTCACACAAGTAATGGATTCGAGATTCCCGCACGGATACTGAGATCAATGTTTTGAGCATGGGAAGAGGATTTTGGGGAGTGCGACTTCCTAAAAGTCAACAGGGGTCAAATCGTGATTTCCCACTGTTGAGGGGCAAAACGGTCATTTTGCACTGGGATTCTGAAAAATGGTTTTTCAGATCATAGTATTCAGTTTTGGAAACTGAGTCGATCGGTCCGATCTGATCGGCGATCGGAGTTACGATGAATTCACGGTGATAGGGATGAACCGAATGTTCATTCGTTGGACCCGGGCCCGTTGGGCCGGTCCAAGTCTCCAAGTCCGTCACTAATCTACTTAAGGTAGACTAGGGCTTCATAACTCAAAAAACATTACAACTAATGCTACCCTAACCCTAGCTCTCAAAAGCCGCCGACCCCTCCTCTTTAATATCGCCGCCTTGCGCCGCCTTGCACAGCCCCCCCTCGCCGGAATTTGTTCCGACCAACTTTTCGAGGAGAATCCGTTGGTGATAAAATCCATCAGTCTTCTAGTGCAGGCTGATCGGAGGGAGATCGTTTCCGGTCGTGGACCTGATTGACGAATCTACTGCCGCCTACCGTGAAGAACCGACGTTCTTGTAATTCCGGTTGGAGCCAGGCACGAGTTGCCAGCAAGGTAATCAACGAAAACACCCTATGAATGGTTCGTATTGTGTTAGATTTTGTATTGTATCGTCTCCGGACAATTTTGTTTTCCGCTGCGCCCCAGGAGGCGGGATCCGGATCCTACACCGTTGTTCCCCAACACCGCCGCCCACCGCTGTACGCCGCCGCCAGTCGTCGTCGTCGGACTTGTTCCGACCGTCACGACGAGGAGATTCCGTCCGTGAAATATTCGTCATGTTTTCTAGTGCAGACTGACGAAGGGATCGTGATATCAGTCTTGGACCGGATTAGGAGAACGACGATCACCTACCGTTGAAGTGCCGATTTCCTCGTGAAATTGGTCGGAGCCAGGCGCCTAGACGCCAGCAAGGTACCAATCCAAAACACCCTATGGATGTTTTATTGCTGTATTTATTATGTATTGACCGTTCCCGGTGCAAAATTTTTAAATCTTCCGCTGCGCCCCGGGAGCGGGATCCGGATCCGCCGCTGCGCCAACATGAGAGGTGTAGTCAAAGGAGATTTTTTACTTGCCTTGAATTGAATAACTTACTACCAATGCCGCGAGGCTGGGAGCGATGGAGAACGTCGGGAACATCATCGATTTTTCACTTCCGAAGGCCTAAGCTGGCGGGAAGGGGGGAAAAGGAAGGGACGGCGCTAACAGGTGGTATGAAGCTAGGGCTCAGTTTATTTCTTTTTTGTGAGGAATCGTGTGTGGGTGTGTTGAGCGGCCGTGACCCCTAGTTGATATTGGGTGTTTAGATTTGAGAAAATCGTTTGCTACCAAAATTCTTATCTCCTTCCCTTATTTAAATTTCGAAATAGATTTATGGGGATAAAACTGTTTTTAAGAAAATATACTTTTTAAATATTTCATTACTATGAAATTTCCCAAAGCTTAGGGGATGGCCTCACAATAAATTTTATAAAAACCGTCTTTACCTCGGTGTTCCCATCATCTCCATCCCGGTCTCGTAGCACCTGTACTAAAGTTCTAGAAAGGAGTACTCATCATAAAATAAGTTTAATAATTAAAATGGCACATTTAATATAACTATTAAAATAGGAGAAAATACTACTAAGGATAAGACAAGCGATTTTTCTAGATAGTGGAAAATTCCTAGGCGTTACAATACTCTCCCCCTCACAAGAATTTCGTCCTCGATATTCGAAAGCTTAAAGAAGAGTTCCGGGTAGCGTTCCCTAATTTCAGCCTTTATCTCCCATGTAGCTTCCTCTTCTGAATGATTCAGCCACTGGACCTTGACCATGGGAATGGTCCGGTTGCATAGCTTCCTAACCTGTCTGCCTAAGATCCTTATAGCTCTCTCCTCGAAAGACAGCTGCGGTGAAGGATGGAGCAGTTCGACACTCAACACATGTGAGGGGTTTTGCACGTATTTCCTAAGCATGGAGATGTGGAAAATGTTATGCACTGCTATTAGGCTCGACGGTAAGGCTACGCGGTAAGCTAACGTCCATACTCTGTATAAGATCTCAAAGGGTCCTATGAATCTGGGTTCTAGCTTTCCCTTCTTTCCAATCCTCATTACACCCTTCATAGGAGCAACCTTCACAAAGACGTGATCTCCCATGGGAAACTCTCCTCCTCAAATCAGCGTAACTCTTCTATCTACTCTGTGAAGTCCTCATCCTATCCCTGATCCTCATCACTGTGTCTGTTGTCTGCTGAACTATCTCAGGGTCTAGCTCTGTCCACTCACCTACTTCGTATCAATGGATGGGTGATCTGCACTTCCTCCCATAAAGTGCCTCATACGGTGCCATGCCGATGAGGCCTGAAAGATGTTGTTGTATGTGAACTCAACTAGCGGTAGCTTGGCCTCCCAGCTCCCTTGAAAGTCAATAGCACAAGCTCCCAGCAGATCCTCTAGAACCTGATTTACTCTCTCGGTCTGCCAGTCTGTCTGGGGGTCAAAACCTGTGCTGAACTGCAGCTTCATCCCTAAAGAAGCGTGAAGACTCTTCCAATATGCTGATGTGAATCGCGTATCTCTATATGACACAATCGAGACTGGTATCCCATGCAGCCTAATGATCTCGTATGTACAGCTCTGCATACTATGTCATTGTGAATGTGGTCTTCGCAGAAAATGCGCTGACTTGGTGAGTCTGTCCATGATCACCTAATGGAATTAAATCCCTTAACAGTTCTCGGCAATCCTACAACAAAGTCCATAGAAATATTCTCCCACTTCCACTCCGAGATAGGGAGTGGCTTTAGTAGTCCAGCGGGTCTCTGATGCTCAGCCTTGACCTGCTGGAAAGTTAAAACACTCTGACACATATCTCACTTCATGCCCAGCAACCAATATAGCTGCTGTAGGTCCTTGTACATCTTAGTGCTCCTAGGGTGAACTGAATAAGGTGACGCATGAGCCTCTGCCATAATCAGCTCTCTCAATGCATCACCTGAAGGAACCCAAAATCGTCCCTTGAACCTCACAATTCCGTTGTCCATGGTGTAGAGTCCATTGCCTTCCTCCTCATCTATCAACCTCCACTTCTGTAGCTGCTCATCATCAGCTTGACTATCGTGAATGCGATCTAGCAGCGTGGGTTGTATGGTCATAGAATTCAGCTTAGGAGCTCTCCCTGCAGTATAGAACTCTAGTCCAAAGCTTTGTATATCTCGCTGTAATGGCTCCACTATTGTCAGATGAGCCACATTTGCGTTCTTTCTTCTCAATGCGTCAGCCACAACATTCTCTTTTCCTGGATGGTAGCTGATCTCACAGTCATAATATTTCACCAACTCTAGCCATCTCATATGTCTCATGTTCAGCTCCTTTTACGTGAAGAAATACTTCAGGCTCTTGTGGTCGGTGAATATCTTGCACTTCTCTCTGTACAGGTAGTGCCTCCAAATCTTGAGCGCAAAAAAAGGCTGCTAATTCCAGAATATGCGTCGGGTAATTACTTTCGTGCACTTTCAGCCGTCTGGAGGTGTAAGCTATAACTCTGTTATCTTGCATCAGCACCGTGCTTATGCCTAGCTTAGATGCATCGGTGTAGGTCACAAATCTCCTTGCCCTGACGGCATAGCTAAGACAGGCGCTGATATGAGGGCTTGATTCAAAGTATCAAAACTGTGATGACATTATAAGCTCCAAACATACTTGGCATTCTTCTTTGTCAGCGCAGTCAAGGGCACTGCAATGGAGAAAAATCCCTTGATGAACTTCCGACAGTATCCTACCACTCCTAGAAAGCTGCGGATTTCAAAGGCATTCTTTGGCACTGACCAATCTTTAACTGCCTCCTTGGACGGATCAACTTCTACTCCTCTGTGACCAAGGAACGTCACTCTCTCCAACCAAAATTCACATTTGCTGAATTTCGCATAAAGCTTCCTAACTCTCAGCACTCCTAAAACTGGCCGTAGGTGCTGATCGTGATCCTCCCTGCTACACGAATAAATGAAAATGTCATCAATGAAGACGATGATGAATCACTCGAAATAAGTTTGTTTTCCTCTAACTTATCATGCACGAATAACTTGTTTATGCCTTCAGATTCGAATTTGGAGGTGAACTCCACGGGTAGGCCATGGCACCAGAGGTGGCCCAACATGTGCTAACGCATGCTGGATGTTGTGCACATGTTGGCCAAAACCGATTAATCACTCGAAACAAGTTGGTTTTCCTCCGAATTATCACGCACGAATTATGTGTTTATGGCTTCGGATTCATACAAACTGATCCAAGTACGGCTGAAACACTCAGTCCATGAGGTCCATGAAGACTGCTGGCGTATTAGTCAATCCAAAAGGCATAACTAGGAACTCGTAGTGGCCATAGCGAGTCCTGAACGCCGTCATATGTACATCTACGTCTCTCACCTTCAGCTGGTGGTAGCCCGAGTGAAGAACTATCTTGGAGAATACCGAATCTCCCTGGAACTGATCAAAGAGATCCTCTACTCGGGGGAAAGGGTACTTATTCTTGAAAGTAACCGCGTTCAACTCCATGTAGTCAATGCAGAGTCGCATGCTACCGTCCTTCTTCTTCACAAAGAGCACATGCACTCCCCATGGGAAACACTAGAGCGAATGAATCCCTTGTCTAATAGCTCCTGAATCTGCTCCTTCAACTCTTTCATCTCTGTAGGAGAAAGACGATATGGTGCCTAGGAGATCGGCACAGTTCCTGGCAGCAGCTCAATAGAAAATTCCACTTCTCGCTCCGGTGGAACTCTAGTTATGTCCTTGGGGAAACGTCTGCATATTTCGCACTACCTCCACGTCTGACAGAGATGGGCCATCCGATATGGTATTTTCCGTAATGTTGGCTAGGAATGGCGAGCATACATCCTCAATGAGCTTCCTCGCCTGTAGGAACGAGATGGGTCGAGTCTTCCTCGTGCATCGTGCTGCTGTGAAAACAAATGACTCCCCTCCAAGAGATCTAAGTTGCACTGTCCTGTTCTGGAAGTCTATTATTGCCTGGTAACCAGACAACCAGTCCATCCCGAGAATGATGTCAAACTTCGGCATCGATAATACGACCAAATCTACGAACACTGTGCAGTCCTGCAACACCATCTCGAGGTTCCTAACGTTGCTGGCTGTTCGTAACTCCTCTGCCGATGAGATCGTCACTAGCAATTGCTCCGACAAGCTATCCTGAGCTACGTTCATCCAACGTACAAACTCCTCCAAAATAAAGGAGTGCGTTGCACATGAATCGACTAAGGCTCTGGTGGCTACTCCTACTACAAATACTCTACCCGCGACAGATCACACATGCATAGGATACTAATCGTACTGTTGGCGTATAATGCTCAGATCCTAATCACTAAGTATCATAGGTCTACTATGTCAATTACTTGAAATTCGAAAGGTAAGACGTGATGTTACCTGTGATCAAAGTAGTGTCAGCATCGGCCTCCTTCTCCTGCATCATGTAAACTCTCCCAGTAGCAGTCTGCTTCACTTGGGGACACTGGTAAGACACGTGTCCTGGTTGCTTGCATTTGTAGACTCCAGCTCCATTCAAGCATTTCCCAGAATGCTGTCATCCACAGTTCGTGCAGGTTGGTTTCTCTACTGAATTCCAGACTTAGGAGCTTGCTGGTTCTGCGGTTTTCCAGCTGTAACGGCATTTTCCACTGGCCTCGATGCTCCTGTTAATTACGAGCGTTATCAACAAGCCTAACGAAGTAGCTTCTCAAATGGAACTATACTAACCTTGGCCTAGCTACTGACTCGACTGCCCTGAAAATGGCCTCTTGGCCTGCGTGTGCTACTGGGGCTGAGGCTGAAATGGCCTCTTCCTCTGTGCCTCCATTCTTACGTCTTTCAGCGTCTGCTCTGACCTGAAGGCCCTCTTCAACGCGATGGTGTAGTCAGCCAGATCCACCATCAGTACATCCCTGCGGATGAAGGGGCTCAAACCATCCAAGAAGTGCTGCAGTTTCTCTGCAGGACCGTTGTTTATGAGAGGCGAGAAGTGACAGCCTCTATCGAACTTCTTGACATACTCAGCCATAGGCGTGCCTCCCTGTCGGAGATTCCTAAACTCCCTCTTCAGCTTAGTTTGCACGTCTGGGGTAAAATTATTGTCATAGAAGAGATTCTTAAATCCAGCCCAGCACAGCGTGTCCATGTCAACGGTCTTCTCTGCTCCGTTCCACCATAGAGCAGCATCCTCCTTCAGCTAAAAAATAGCACAACTAACCCTAGCCGCATGCCAGTCCCATGTAATGGAAAATGGTCTCTAGAGACCTGATCCACTCCTCAGCAGCGAAAGGATTAGTGGAGCCTGTGAACTCAGGGGTCCTAACTTCCTAAACTTCTCGTAAGGCAGCTCCGTCCTTCCTGACTTTGATGGTCCGGCATTGGCCTCAGAATTTGTGCAAGTCCCTCCAAAACCTGCTCAGTGGAACTCCGAGGTGGTGGCGATGGTGGAGTGATTTGGCGTCTGGGAGGCATCTGGGGATATAACAACCAATTTTTCGCTACTTAAATAAATAGACATGCCTCTACTAGAATGATATACATATATAGATCTCATGACGTAAACGTACTACCTCGAAATATCAATAAGCATCAAGTCATATTATAAGAAACTAACATCTAAGGCAGTTTAAACATGAGGACTTGCAGACTTTGAGGCGTTATTCCTTGAGCTTACTACAGCAAGCTGTAGGCACAATCCAAATCGGACCTTTCTATGATACCACCTTGAAACACCCTCAAACTTATTTCCTTTCCGAGTAAAATGAGTGCGGAAATATTTTTTTTTTGTAAAGTAACTCGAAGGCTTCCATAAATAATCAAAACCAGAAAATGATAAGAATTTAAAACAAATTTGAATAAAATCAAAGAAAATCATTTGAAGTGTAATCAATTAAATTGTGCGACAACTTCAACTAAGAAAATATTTGTTTCACCAAAAAATGCATACTGAAACTAAAAATTTTAAAAGCAAATATATTTCTATCTCTCATCTTGCTACGGAAACACAAGGTCGCTGGATCGTGCCAACTGAACTGCCGCCTGCTCAAAGGTCCTGCCCCTCGGCCTTTGTCCCTACGTCATCTGTACCAATCAAACGTAGTGAGTATAGGGGCTTAACAAGTACAAAATGGAGAATAACAAATACAACGTAATACAAGAACATGTACTAAGATATTTGTACTCAAATAATTTTTCTCAACTTAAGTGCGTAGAGAACAACAGCTTAAGACATTTTACCTTAAATCTCATGCATTGGAAATAAATCATAATAAAATATTTTTCTAATGAATTCCGTTCTCGACTGTGGTCCCTCATTCTCATGTCGCTTGATCAAGCTAAAATAAAACCATAGTACTTGGCTGGTAAGGCATCCCAGTGCTCGTCTGTAATCCATACCCGTCATATGTAAGGCACTCCAGTGCTTGTCCGAAGTCCGTTACGTGTTATTTTTGGCATAAACGAAACGTCTCCCGATTCCCATAGCTCGTAGTTTGATATGGCTCTCGAGATGTCTCTCGCACTACTTAGGCCTGCGCGACTACCCAGAACAACTCGGGATTCCGTCCAGTTCGCACACTAAAACCACTCAGAGCGGTCGATCAGTTTAGAGCACGCAGGCCAGCTCCTCTGCCTGGATAAGCTTGGGGCTTCAGATCAGACCGGGCACTGAAAACAACTCAGAGCACTCGATCAATTTTGGGTACGCAGATCAGCTCGCATCCCAAAATGGTTTAGGGGTCAAACCAGCTCAGGGTGGTCAATCAGCTCGGGATGGTCAAACCAACTCGGGACGATCAAACCAGCTTGGGACGGTCAAACTAGCTTGGGACGATCAAACCATCTTGGGATGGTCAAACCAGCTCGGTACAATCAAACAAACTTGGAATGGTCAAACCAGCTCGGGACAGTCAAACAAGCTTGGGATGGTCAAGCCATCTCGGGATGGTCAAACCAGCTTGGGATGGTCAAACCAGCTTTGAACGGTCAAACAGGCTTGGGATTGGTAGCTCGGGACTTAAAAAGAAAAACAGTTTAGGGCTAGATAGGGAAAACTGTTTAGGCAAGAAGGGAAAAGCAGCCTTTGGCACAAAGACTTACGAACCCAGGTTACAAGAACAACCTACGGCTCAAACTGGACAGACAGTTTACGAAACCCTGTTTACAATAAACAGCTTACGGCTCAACAGAACAGGATCCCAATTCATAACCGACCACTGGCCCTTCTTCCTCGACATCGATAGCCCTTAGGTCCTGTTCTAAACCCTACCGTCGCTCAGCTTAGCCTCAACAGACAACCCTCAACTTTTTCACAATTAAATCTTTAGGCAGCCTCGTCATGTTTTAAAAAGGGAATTTGCATCACATAAACTCAGACTCAGAAATCTCAAAATCAATTGAAATCGAAAGCATAAACACACAGCAATAATATGAATGAGAGGTGCAGTAAAAGGAGATTTTGTACTTCTCTTGAATTGAAGAACTTACTACTGGTGTCGCGAGGCTGGGAGCGGTGGAGAACGTCGGGAACATCGTTGGTTCACTGCTGAAGGCCTAAGATGACGGGAAGGGGGGGAAAGGAAGGGACCACGCTAATAGAGGGGAAGAAGCTAGGTCTCGTTTTATTTCTTTCCTGTGGGGAATCGTGTGTGGGTGTGTTGAGCTGTCGTGACCCCTAGTTAGTTAGGGAAGAGATTGGGTGTTTAGATTTGAGAAAATCGTTTGATATCAAAATTCTTATCTCCTTCCCTTATTTAAATTTCAAAAATTGGAATAGATTTATGGGGTAAAACTGGTTTTAAGAAAATAGACTTTTTAAATATTTCATTACTATGATATTTTCCCAAAGCTTAGTGGATGGCTTCACAATAAATTTTATAAAAATCGTTTTTACCTTGGTGTTCCCATCGTCTCCATCTCGGTCTCGTAGAACCTGTACTAAAATTCTAAAAAGGAGTACTCATCATAAAAATAAGTTAAATAATTAAAACGGCACAATTACTAGAAATATTAAAATAGAAGAAAATAGTACTAAGGCTAAGACATGCGATGTAGATAGGGGAAAATTCCTAGGCGTTACAAATGGTCATCATATCATGATTAGACGTGGGCTTATCCTTCTTGATGTTGTCCCAGTGTGAGGCCACCGCTTTCCTCATAAGCTGCTCATACATCCTGCAACCAATCAGCTCCCTTCTCTCCACCATATTAGAAACATTTTCTGTCTCAACCCATGACATTATAAAATATTCAGTTCTGGCCATAACTCCATGAGCTTTATCGATGAAACCTTGTGCAGCTTCACCATAGTCCGGAATCTCTTCCATTTATCGAACATATGAATGCAGAGGTCCACTGCTTCCCTAGTATATTGGACCACCAGTATATATTTCTCTTGGACTGGTTTTTGGCTTATCCATAGCCTCCGGCACTCCCTTTCCTTTGGGGCTGGGTCAATCTTTGGCACAACCCATTGATCTCCTTGATTATTATACTCTTTGTGGCTACCACATATAAAAACAAGACTCTCCTCCCTTTTGAGAAGATTCCTCACTATAGTTGCGCCAAATTCAGGGGCTTGAGATATTGGACACCACCCCGAATGGGAGAGTCGGTGGCTGTCTTGAGATCTTATTCCCCGGGATCCCAAGAACCTTGTATCTTTTGAACATCAGATTTGATATCCCTGTTCTTGACATGCATTGCATTCATGATTATTATGTTGCATGTTATATCGTTTATACTGAGGTTGTTATTCTCACCAGAGTTATCTGGCTGTTGTTTTTTTTGTATATATACATGGAAACAGGTGGGGCAGGAGTTGGTCAGACTCGACAAGGTTAGCTCAAGCTTGCGTCTTAGAAGTGGGACGTCGGGTTAAGCAGAACTGTAGCTGTAGATGTAGCTTGTAAAGGGATAGAGATTTGTATCTAGAATTTGTAATTATGTCCTATCTATCTATCTAGCTTGGCTTTCGAATTTGTATGAAAACAGAGAACAGATTGTTGGACAACACGCAGACCAGCTTGCTGGATTGTATATATATGAAAAAAATTGTTAATCCAACCAGAATGATGTTTACGTGTCAATTGCCATTTAAGATTCGATTAGCACCCAAGGTCCCCACAACAATACTACTCCGATCAGCACAGTACTACTAGATCAGCTCAGCTTGCACCTAGATCAGCACGCAGCTCGATCAACATGCAACGTGATCAGCTCGGAACGGCTCGATCAGCACACAACTCGATCAGCTCAGAAAAAATGATCCGGCCAGCACAGCTTGATCTAGTCCAGCACTGTTCATCAATCAGCACGCATTGCCCAGCACGCTATACCTGTATCAGAATGCGACACAACAGACCAGCATGCATTGAGATCAGCTCACACCCGATCTGATCCCGCCTAAACTGATTTTTCCTGATCTGATTTCCAGGCTCACATCAGCAGTTTAGCTCGCACCCGAACTGTCCCATCCAGATCAGCTCGCACCCCATCCGATTTACTCTAAACTGATTAATTCGAAGCTGACATTTCAGAACCTCACATTAGAGGGGGGCGAGGTGAACAAACTCTTTTAAAATTTTCTGCAGTAAACGATTTTTTAAATCAGCTAAATTATCACCTGATAGCAGTACTCATCATGGATGTTCTTTGAGTAATAAATGAATTATGTGTAATGAGCCCAATTAAACAGTGAACTATGGAATGTTTAGGTGCGTAAACTGAAATCAGGTAAGAAAGGATATTTGTTTCTAGAAGTTCAAAGCAAAGCTTCTATGTCTCCTCTTCTTCCGATCTGGAAGAATTTTCACTAGAGGAGACTTTGAAGAAGATACAGAACCACTAAGTCAGGCAACAATCGATCTGACCTATTTCGGTTTTTATAACAGTACGGACGTTATTTACAATGGTTCGAATGGCTTATAATAATCAATACAATGAAAAACATAGTTTACCTGTTAAGCTGAAATAATAGAAAGAAATGAATAGTAATAACTGAGGATCTTCTGTGGTAAAGATTAAATACTAAAGATGAGAAGTTTTGTGAGTTTGTCTTCAATTCAAATCCTTGTTCTTTTATACTTTTCGAATTCAAACGATAATAAATATGACCAGTAGTCTCAGCCCATGAATCTGCCTCCATGTAATAAATGTGCATTTATTTTTTGCATTATGCTCAGTACATTAATTGCACCTCTTTTATGCTTAAAACGAGCAATCCTCTTACAATGCTAACTCGTTCAAGTGCTATCTCTCAAGTAAAAGCCTCGAATTTTGTTATGATATGATCATATGATGATCCAAATAAAATCTGCTCTGTTTTGGACTGCATTTCTGAGCTGGTTTGTTCAACACTTCGAATATGATCTAAACTGATCTTTCATTATGTTTCAAAACTAATTTGACTTTACTCAGCTTAACTATGATTTGATCTGATTGAACAACGCTGGTAGGTCCGTCCTGAACCGATCAAATTATCTCTGAACTGATTTTCTTATTACCACAACTTAGAATTATATACGTAATAGAGATAAAGAAATTTATAAGAGAATAGAGAAAAAAAAGACGAAAGATTATAAGTCCATTCAAATATCTACGTACTACCAAAGAAAATTCTTGATATTTATTGTTGTACTTTATGTATTACATTTGTATTAATGACTTTCATGGAGTTGTTAAAAGTCCATTAAAATTTTTGAATATCTATAAACTTTTAGAGAGTTTTTAAAAGTCAATATTGAATATCACAAAATTTTCATGGAGTTTATAAAGTCATTGGTGAATATATATGGATTTCTAAAATTCACAAAAGTCTTTAAAATTCATTAATTTTTCATCATTGAATACACGTCATACATTTACATATAAATCCCTCACATTTAAACTAAATCACATGCAAATACTAACAAGGAATAATCTTTATAAATCTATTTGAAAAATCGTTGTATAAGTTTCAAAGGCTTATCATTTTCCAAAACCTATATTCCCCTAATACACGTCGTGTAGAAACATCACTTATTTTAATAAAAATCAATGCATCTTTAGTTTCTTGTTAAACACAGACCAAAATTACTTAGGATCTTCAATTTTTGCTCGAATCGACAATTGTGAAATTTGAATATCAACCGAATTGATCCAACTCGAAAAAGCTTATTGGAAAGTTCAACTCCTTCATACTTCTAGTTTCATATTGGATTAATATCTGTAAATGAGAAAATTTTGTAACAGCCCACATCTTAACTTGTCCATTTTAAAATGTAGAGACAATATATTTGTATGTTGTGAATGGTCCGACGTATATTGTTAATGCTGCTAAATTATCCAGTGTTTTACCCATAGTGATCAATATATATACCATTAGGAAGGATTTGAAAGCTTATTATATTGTCTAGAAAGGAGAGAAATCATTAATATCCTTGCATTAAAATAAAATCAAGGCAGCATCATTAGCTTTGGACTCACCACGCTCGAAAAATAGTTGCACTAAGAGAAAGGAACTTAACTATAACTCAAAACAAACTGCGATGACAAAAGCATGTAGAACGGAAACAAATGGTCGCAGTAATGGATTACAAGCCTGAGCCAGCTTCATAGTTGCTATCATTGTCCGCCGCCACCGCCCGCCGCCGCATATATACGGAGGAGTCGAGACGAGCAAGTATAATAATCTCAGGCAAGAAGCTGATCAAATCCACCATTATCAAGAAGTTTGCTTGCTTTGTTGAAAGAAATGGCGACCAAAACATGTCCAGTTTTCTTCTTTCTTCTCTTCTGGATTTTCTTGAGTACCTCAAAACCTCCGAAAGTTGATTCATTATCTTCCGATGGAGAAGCCCTTCTGTCCCTTGTGTCGGAATCCGACTCTTTATATAGAAGTTCATCCCCTATTCTCTCTTCGTGGAATCCTTCAAGCCCCACACCATGTTCATGGCAGGGGATAACTTGTTCGCCCCAAGAGAGGGTTATTTCCGTTTCCATTCCCCATACGTTTCTCAATCTATCCTCAATACCGCCGCAAATCTCAACGCTTTCCTCTCTTCAACTCCTTAATCTCTCTTCCACAAACATTTCCGGCCCAATCCCTTCTTCGTTTGGAACATTGTCCCAGCTTCGGCTTTTGGACTTGTCTTCCAACTCTCTTTCCGGGCCTATTCCACCAGAGATAGGCAAACTTAGTGACATTCAGTTCATTTTCTTGAATTCGAATAGAATAACTGGTTCCATCCCACAGCAACTTGCCAATCTTTCATCGCTTCAAGTCCTTTGTCTTCAAGATAATCTCCTTAATGGGTCGATTCCTTCAGAGTTAGGCTCCTTGGTTTCCCTGCAGCAGCTCAGAATCGGTGGTAATCCTTATCTAAACGGTGAAATTCCACTCCAGCTTGGTTTCTTGACCAATCTTACGATATTTGGTGCTGCTGCAACTGGACTCTCTGGTGCTATTCCTCACACATTTGGCAACCTGATCAATCTTGAAACATTGGCTCTTTATGACACAGAGGTGTCCGGTTCGATTCCGCCTGAAGTAGGCTCTTGTTCGGAGTTGAGAAACCTGTTTCTACACATGAACAAGCTCACCGGTCCAATCCCTCCTCAGATAGGCCGCCTCCAAAAACTAACTAGCGTGCTTTTGTGGGGAAACTCGCTGTCCGGTTCGATCCCGGACGAGCTTTCCAATTGCTCCTCACTTGTTGTTCTCGATGTTTCGGCCAATAATTTTTCTGGTGAAATTCCAGGTTCTTTTGGGAAGCTAACTGTCCTTGAGCAGCTACATTTGTCCGAAAATGCGTTAACCGGTACTATCCCAGATCAGCTGAGCAACTGCACGAGTTTAACCAATCTTCAGCTTGATAAGAACCAGCTGTCCGGTACAATTCCAGCTGAAATTGGTAGATTGAAGTACTTGCAGAGTTTTTTCTTGTGGGGGAATTCAGTATCCGGAACGATTCCCCCAGAGTTCGGCAACTGTACGGAGCTTTATTCCCTCGATCTCTCGCATAACAAGCTAACTGGATTGATCCCAGAAGAGATATTCAACTTAAAGAAGCTGAGCAAGCTTCTGTTGCTAGGAAATTCCTTATCCGGGGGGTTGCCACGCAGTGTAGCTAAATGCCAATCTCTTGTGAGATTAAGGCTTGGCGACAACCAGCTTTCAGGTGAGATTCCTAAAGAGATTGGACAGTTGCAAAATCTTGTGTTTCTTGATTTATACGCGAACCGTTTTTCGGGCAGCTTGCCTGCGGAAATAGCCAATATCACGGTTCTTGAGCTTTTGGACGTGCACGGTAACTTCATAACTGGAAATTTATCACCTCAGTTAGGAGCCCTTGTCAACCTAGAGCAGCTTGATCTCAGTAGAAATAATTTCACTGGTGAGATTCCGTGGAGTTTTGGTAACTTTAGCTACTTGAATAAACTTATCCTAAACAATAACCTGTTCACTGGAGTAATTCCAAAGTCCATCAAAAACTTGAGAAAAATAACCCTTCTTGATTTGAGTTATAACAACTTTTCTGGTCCTGTCCCCACTGAGATTGGTTATTTGACAAGCTTGACAATAAGTCTGAACTTGGGATCAAACCATTTTACTGGTGAAATTCCGGAGTCAATGTCTGGTTTAACACAGTTGCAATCTCTAGACCTCTCTAGTAATATGCTATATGGGAGAATCACAGTTCTTAGTCTTTTAACCAGTCTCACATTCTTGAATGTTTCATTTAACAACTTCTCTGGCCCGATCCCTGTCACGCCCTTCTTCCGAACTTTAACCCCTGATTCTTTCCTCAAAAATCAGCTGTGTGAATCTCTTGATGGCGCGACTTGTTTGTCACAAACAAGAAGAACTGGATTGAAGTTTGCCAAAACCGTAACTGTGGTAGCTGTGGTTCTGGCTTTTCTAATAATGGCATCTATAGGAATATGGATTCTAGTCACACGAAATAATAAATTCATGACCGAGAAATCTGGCATACCATGTTCTTCTAGAGAAGAGGATTTCTCATATCCATGGAGCTTTATTCCATTTCAGAAGCTCAAGTTAACAGTTGAGGACATCTTGAGTTGCCTGAGAGACGAAAATATTATTGGAAAAGGTTTTTCGGGGGTTGTTTACAAGGCTGAAATGCCAGATGGCGAGCTGTTTGCTGTCAAAAAGCTGTGGAAAGCAAATAAAGACGAAGAAACAGTAGACTCTTTTGCTGCTGAGATTCAAATTCTTGGCCACATCAGGCACCGAAACATAGTGAAACTATTGGGATATTGCTCGAATAAAAGTGTGAAACTTCTGCTCTACAACTATATCCCCAATGGTAATCTTCAACAGCTTATTCAAAATAATCGGAACTTGGACTGGGAAATTCGGTACAAGATTGCACTTGGATCAGCTCAAGGTCTGGCTTATCTTCATCATGATTGCCTGCCTGCAATTATTCATAGAGATGTGAAATGCAACAACATACTCCTAGATTCAAAGTATGAGGCTTATTTAGCTGATTTTGGACTTGCAAAACTAATGAACTCATCCAATTATCAACACTCAGTGTCCCAAGTGGCAGGATCATATGGATACATCGCGCCAGGCAAGTGATGGTTTGAAGTACAGAACCACTCATTTTCTTCGAATGCTTAGTCTCATTTTAGTTTTCACTAAAAGAATTCTCTATCTTTGCTTACAGAATACGGATACGCAATAAACATAACCGAAAAGAGCGATGTCTACAGCTATGGCGTAGTTTTGCTAGAGATCTTAAGTGGGCGTAGCGCGGTTGAGCCTCATGTTGGTGATGGAATGCACATTGTGGAGTGGGTGAAGAAGAATATGGGAAGCTTTGAACCGGCTGCCACAGTACTCGATTCCAAGCTTCAAGCGTTGCCTGATCAAATGGTGCAAGAAATGCTACAAACGCTTGGGATCGCGATGTTTTGTGTGAATTCATTGCCTTCAGAGAGGCCGACAATGAAGGAAGTGGTGGCACTTCTGATGGAAGTTAAGAGCCCACTTGAAGAATGTGGGAAAAGTACTTCTCAGCCTTTGATGAAACAATCTTCAAATGGAAGATGATTGGTTCTTTACTGGTTCAAATGGAAGATGATTTGTTCTTTACTGGATGTTGTTTTGTAGTTTGTTGCAATAGTTTTTGTTTGGTCAGTGGTGATTGATTTTTTCCTGCATTGTTATGCAGAAGAGAGACGGAAATTTTGGTCCTTGAATGGGACAATGTACTGCTTGTATAGTTAGTGGCTTCATTCCTGAATCTTAATTTTAGTGGAGAAAGTTTAAACAGCAGAGAATTAGTGAAATTATAAGTTTCTGAAAAATTGTGTGTAGTTTGAATATAGATTGAAAGCAGTATTCGTAATGTAATGATTGGTGATTCTAATGGCCTGATAAACGTTATTTTAGTAGCTTCACTTGTTCTTGCATAAACAAGTGAAATATTCTGGTCTTAACAGTAACATAATATATGCATATCCATTACTTAATTTGTCTTTCTTTTCCAAAAAAATTAATAATGATTACTCGAAGTCTTTCTAAACAATGCTCTTGTTGACATTTTTATTTAAATTTGTCCCAATCGAAATTCTGTAATTTTGAAATCAATAAAAGAAGGCAAGCAGGTCTTTAATTTGAGTCGAAGGAACAGTTTCAAGATTTGGTCGTTTTTTGTGTCTTTGGAATTAGTTTTTTTTTTAAATGAATATAAATAAATGTTGGTGAGGATTTAATTACTTTTAAAATGGTCGTGGATTCTAGAAATCCACACGTACTCAATAACGATTTTTATAATTCATGACAATCTTGTGGAATATGAGTGTTAAAAACTTTGCAAAAGTTTCAGTGGATTCAAAATTTTAATAGACTTTTTAACAACTCAATGAAAGTAATTGATTTACAAATTAAGACATAGAGTACAACAACTCCATGGGCAGGGCATACAAATTAAGACATAGAGTACAACTCCATGGGCAGGACAAAGTGCACATATTTTCTTCATTAAGATCGGACTGTTAGGCCCATGAGCAAGGATATCAATTTTTCTCGCGGGTTTGGGGCTCGTGCGATAAACCCGAAACGGGACGGGTATGAAATTCTCGAATCAAATGGGGATGGAGACGCTCATCTATTCAGATTGAAAAAAAAATGATAATCAAATTAACAGAATCTATTCTGCTTCTCTCGAACTCTGTCATATGCGCTATTATTTCAGTACATCCATCGTAAGAGGTCTTGGCTGTTTCGATCAGCGTGACGAGGAGAATCCGTTCGTGCCAAAATCCGTCAGATCTTCTAGTGCAGATTGACGGAGGAATCGTATTTCCGATCGTGGACTTGACTAGACGATCTACCGTCGCCTACCTTTTGAAGTGCCGGTTTCCCTGTGAAACTGGTCGGAGCCAGGCGCCTAGACACCAGCAAGGTAACGATTCAAACATCCTATGTAATTTTATCGTTGATTATTTGATATGTATTGAACGTATCTCGGGGCAAAATTTTAACTTCCGCTGCGCCCCCGGGAAACGAGATCCGGATCCGTCATTGTCGCCAACAGTGGTATCAGAGCCAGGCTCGGATCCTTCAATACATATCAGTGCCTGAATTGTATCGAATCTCAGATTTCAAAATCAGAAACAACGAAAATTTTTAAGGAAACCGGCCGCGGGCGCCGCCGCGATGGGCGGCACCGCCGCGCGCGCATCATCGCGCAGCGCGCGCGACGCCATGCGCGCTGGCCGCGCATGGTGGCAGGCCGGTTCCTGCTGGTTGCGCGACCTGCCGACGGTCGGGCGCAACATGGTTGCGCAAATGGCTGGGCGCAACGCGCGCCATGCACCGCGAAAGTCGCGGCCGACGTGCGGCTTTGTGCCGCACGCCGCGATGGCGGCGGCCGCCGACGTGCGGCCGCCGTCCGGCGATCCTCGTGGCGATGCGACGGCTGTTCTGTCTTCTAGGTTTTGTTTCGGGCCTGTCCGGGCAGCCCATGAAGTTTTCGGGCCAATATTCGATATTGGGCCGATTTTGATCGGACCAAAATTGATTTTGAAATTTTTGAGATTTTGGGCTTAAAATTGTTGTAAGCCCAATTTGATGCAATTAAAATTACAAAAATGTGATTTTAGTTATGAAATGTGATTTTATAATTAAAATATGATTTTGTTGATTAAAATATGATTTTGTCGACAAAATGCGATTTTATTTACAAAATACGATTTTATAATTAAAATATGATTTTGTAGGAAAATATCAAATTTGATTTGATTATTTATAGTTATGTCAATTAATTAGATTGATTGCATGTTTGGGATGATCGAGAGCCGTGCCCTATATGTTAGGCTTATGCTATAGGTTTTGCGATTTTGGTTGTATATATATTGTTTATATCATTAAAGTGGGTCTGTTTGTTGCCCGTTCCCACCCCTACAAATTTGTATCCCATATATGTGGCAATTTAAATGTAAATTACTAGATTTAGTGGGAGGACATTTGAAGACGATGGACATGACGATCAAAGATATTGAAGATCGAAGATCTGTAAAACCGGAAGCAATTGTAATATGATTGTATTGCATATTGCATTTCACCTAGGACTGGACCCAGGTCCGTGATTGGCAACCACGAACCGCATAGCTCTCGCGATCGATCATCCCAAAGTTTATTTATATATTCGATATATGTTGAATCCGCATGTTTTAAATTATGATTTAAAATATTGTTGAGACCAAATTTTCAAAATTAAAATCCCTCGTTTTAAATATGATTTAAAACTGATATCAGGATTAAAAGTTTATTCGATAAACTAAGGGAATTTAAATCTGTTTAAATTATCCACTACCCGCATACATGGCCCGGCTCATATTATTGAGGGGGTTATGTATGCCGGAAAGCTGTACACGTCATTGACACTCGTTGTGAGTCGGTTGGAACTCCCTTTAACGTTGGCTCATATTATTGGGGACGTTAAGGGGACCGTCCTTCACGACTCAACATTGATGGGTCATCTTGACACGTGATAGTAAACGGCGTCATATTATTGGGCCCTTACTGAACGTGAGGTAAAATACATGGAGGTTGCACCGGTTGCAATTGGACTCTACCTTTTGGGGGTCATGGTTGACTGATATTATTCGGGACCATGATCGCTCGATTGGACTCTATGTATCCACTAAGGAAACTTGTTTTCTCGATTTCATTAGAGGGTGGTGAAATCATCAAAATAGAGGGAGGGTAATTCATAAAACTTAACGACCTTGTTTTATGTCTTAGCGATTATTTTATGTATAGTTAGTGATGATTGTCTGTTTTCTT
>KQ999121.1:0-11125 GCA_001598015.1 Dorcoceras hygrometricum
AAGAACATTCATAATCGTTCTGGGAATAAACTCGAATCTCAGTACTTTTAAAACATCAAAATCTTTCTAGAAAACATTTTGGAGGCATCATAAACATCAAAACATCATTTTCGAACCCATCTTCTTTCCTTCGAACATGTATAAATCGTTTCAAACATGAACTTCAACATATTTTAAACATACAGGCAAGCAGATCCACAAAACATCAATATATGCTTCAAATGGTGTAGCAAAGGATCAGCTTTTACTTGCTTTTAACAAAGATTTGCGACAGCAACCAATTCCTGCAGAATTCTTCTCCTTAAGCAACGCACAAACTTCTCTGGATATATTTTGAAGAACACCTCAAGATTTTTTCTTGGCAAAATGATAAAGATCTTACTTTGAAAACAGGTTTTTATATGAAAGGATTAGTGGCAAGCTACTTGTGAAATCAAGCATGACACACTTATAAAATTTAGTAAAAATCCCTTCATATCATTTTAATTTGTAAAACACCAAACCTTTTTCAAAAGAAATCATTTGTCCTCCTTAAAATATTTTTCAATCAATTTAAAACCAGCTCGTGCATCACTCTTTGGATTCATCTGCTGGAACCAGCCGCAATCGCATCTTATGTTCTGAAATCAATGCATCAGCAAATACATAACATTTAAAATTGCCAAATTGGCCCATGAAATCAATAAAATGCATAAATGTGGTCCTAAGGATTTTTGGGGCGTTACACAAAGACCGATCCTCTCCACAATCTCATAAGGTCCAACATAACGAGGAGCTCACATTCCCTTGAGACCAAATCTCATAACACTTCTAAAAGGAGAAACTTTCAAGAACACCAGATCTGCAACCTAAAATTCCAAAGGCTTACGCCCGCGATTTGCATAGCTAGCTTGGTGATCTTGTGCAGCTTTCATACGCTGTCGAATCAGATCTACTTGATCTCTCATCTGCTGCACAAATTATGGAGAAGAGAGCTGCTTCTCTCCCACTTCTTCCCAACAGATTGGCGATCTACACTTCCTGCCATACAATGCCTCAAATGGTGCCATTCCAATTGTCACCTGGTAGCTGTTATTATAATAAAATTCAACCAAAGACAACGAATCTTGCCAGCTACCACTGAAATCCATCACAACAGCTCTAAACATATCCTCCAAAGTCTGGATAGTCCTCTCAGAATGGCCATCGGTTTGGGGATGATAGGCTGTACTCATAGCCAATCTGGTTCCCAAAAATGCTTGAAAACTCTTCCAATATCTGGAAGTAAACCTTGGATCTCGATCTGAAACAATGGATACAGTCAATCCATGCAATCGCACCGCGAAATCTATATACATTTTCGCCATCTTCTTCAAAGAATGCGTCATATTGTAGGGAATGAAGTGAGCAGACTTTGAAAGTCTGTCTATAACAACCCAAATAGCATCACAACCTGCTGAAACGAGGCCAATGGGTTACAAAATCCATAGCTATGTGCTCCCAATTCCATTGGGGCGCCTCTAAACTCTAGAGCAATCCACCAGGTCTCATTCTCTCAGCCTCGACCTGCTGGCAATTCAGACATCTAGCAACAAAAGCAGAAATGTCGCTCTTCATACCTGTCCACCAGTAGTGAGACTTCAAGGCATGGTACATCTTTCGCTCGCCTGGATGCACACTGTACCGACTACAATGTGCTTCATTCATGAGGGTCTCCTTCAAATCAATCAGGTTCGGAACTACTAATCTCCCTCTGAATCTCAAACATCCATCCGAAGCAACAGAGAAATCATCAGACTGACCTGACTGCGCCTTAATCCTCAACTCATGGATATAGGGGTCGGTCCTCTGCGCCTCCCTGATGTGAGCTCTCTCAAGATCTCCTCCTTCAAATCAATCAGATTTGGCACTACCAATCTGCCACGAAATCTCAAGCAACCAGCAGACGTGACAGAATAATCCTCCAAATGTCCAGCTCGAGTCTTCAACTTCAGCTCATGGATATATGGATTTGTTCTCAGAGCTGCTCTAATGTTCGCAACAATCTGTGGCTCAACTTGAAAAGAAGACACCACAACATAATCATCACCTGGGTAGAAACGCCAACAAGTAGTGCTTAGATGCTCATGAACTTTCGAAATCTGCAACGAAGCAAGCATAGACACTTGAGCTTTTCTGCTCAATGCATCAGCAACTATATTCACTTTCTCATGTTGATATTGGATCTCACAATCAAAATCCTTAAGCAGCTCCATCCATCTACGATGTCTCATGTTCAAATCTGATTGAGAGAAAAGATACTGAAGACTCTTGTGGTCTGTATACACCACAAACTGCTCGCCATACAGATAGTGACGCCAAATCTTCATGGAAAACACCATGGCTGCCAACTCCAAATCATGAACTGGGTATCGAGTCTCATGCAGTTTCAACTGACAAGAAGCATACGCAATGACTCGACCATTCTGCATCAATACACAACCCAACCCATTAAGCGAAGCATCCGAACAAACCATATAACCACTGGAACCTGAATGCAAAGCCAACACAGGTGTTGTTAGCTTCTCTTTGAGCAATTGAAAGTTGTTCTCACATTGCTCCGTCCAAACAAATCTCTTGTCTTTCTGGATCAACTGCATGGGTTTAGCTATACTAGAGAATCCCTCAATAAAGCGACGATAATAGCTAGCCAGTCCCAAAAAGCTACGAATCTTTGAAACATTCTTGGGACGTTCCCAGTTCACGACAACCTCCACCTTACTGGGATCAACAGACAAACCATCGGCCGAAATGACATGACCAAGAAACACTACTCTATCCAACCAAAACTCGCATTTGGAGAACTTGGCGTACAACTGCGAGTCCTGAAGCGTCTGGAGAACCAACCTCAAATGCTCTTTGTGCTGCATCGGAGTCTTCGAGTACACCAAAATATCATCGATAAGCACAATCACAAACTGATCATTGAATTCTCGAAAGACTCGATTCATCAAATCCATGAAAATTGTAGGGCCATTTGTCAAACCAAAAGGCATAACCAAAAACTCATAATTCCCATACCTCGTACGAAAAGCAGTTTTCGCCACATCTTCCTCTCGATACGTAACTGATGGTACCCTGAACGCAGACCGATCTTGTAAAACACAGCTGAACCCTGAACTGATCAAACAAATCTTCGATCCTCGGTAAAGGGTACTTATTCTTCAATGTCGCCTTATTCAGTTGTCGGAAGTCGATGCACATCCTCATCGAACCATCCTTCTTCTTCACAAACAAGATAGGAGCTTCCCACGGTGACATGCTCGGCCTAATAAAGCCCTTCTCCAACAAGTCGCTAAGTTGTACTTTCAGCTCCCTCAACTCGGATGGTGCTAAATGATACGGAGTTCGCGAGATATGAGCTGTACCAGGCACCAACTCAATGCTAAAGTCGATCTCCCTTCTCGAAGAAAAACCAGGAATCTCTTCAGGAAACACGTCAAGGAAATCACGAGCGATAGGTATGTCACCAAGCTCTACACGCAACGAAAAGGATGCGTCCAAAGCATAGATCATAAATCCAGAATTCTCCAACGACATAAGGCTGAACATCTCCATAGCAGAGATCAACGGAATATTCGATTGGGAATCTTGGCTATAGAAATTCCATTTCTCGCCAAACTGGGGCCAAAAACGCACAACGCCATGGAAACAATCCACGGTGGCCCTAAAACCAGAAAAAACGTCCATTCCCACAATGCAATCGAAATCCCACATCACTAACCAAATCAGGTTCGCTACCAACACATTCTCACCAAACCTAAGATTGTCATTCAACAAAATCTCTTGGGATATAGGCTCGCGCCGGCAAGAGTCGCAACCAAAACAACATCACATAAAGAAGTGGTACGCAAACCATGCTCAACCACAAATGCAGCAGCTATAAACGAATGTGATGCTCCAGTATCAAACAATACACGTGCAGGAATATCAAAAACAGTACAAGTACCTGCAATCACTTCTCCTGGCGTGCCTTTCGCTTGCTCCCTAGTCATGGCATTCACCTGGGCATGCTGAGGTCCTGAGAAATGGGGCTGGGAAGACTGTCCAAATCGCGAAGGACCAGGCTGCTGGAACGGCCTATGCTGAGTCTCCCCCATCCTTGACTGTGGAACAGGAAAAGAACGACCTCGATATGACCCACCAGAACGACCCTGTGGTGGGACAACGGTGTGCTGAGATCCAGCCAATGGACACACTCTCGCAAAATGTCCATATTGCCCACAATTGTTTCACGCACACTGAACCCCCACACACTGTGTCGTAGGGTGTTTGCCTCCACACTGGCAACAGAAGATAGCCCTAGGGCTACTGCTACTGCTCGAACTACCGGAGCCAGAAGAACTAGAACCCTGCTTATTCGTGAACTGATGGCCACGAGGCCTAAACTTGTGGTGCCCAGACTGTTGTGCTGACTGCTAGGATGACTGGGGAAACTGGGGAGATTGCGCCCCTGGAGCATTGGGACGTGAACCTTGGGCTGCTTGAGGTTGAACCCGAGACCTGCGGTTCCTCAACCCTTCCTCGATGTCCATTGCCTTGTCCACCGCGTCAGCATAACTGGTAGGTGAACTCGCCAACACCAAGGAATACAAATCCTCGTTTAGCTCTTTCAGAAATCAGTTCCTCTTCGCCCTCTCTTGGCCAGACACATGAGGAACGTAAGCAAGAAAAGAGGAAAACTGCCGAACATACTCACCCACCGACATAGTTCCCTGAACCATGTTTTCAAACTTACGCTCCCGAGAATTCAGATAAGACTCCGAAACATACTCCTGACGGAACGCAGTACAGAAATTATCCCAAGTAATCCCGGCAAGAGTTCGGGAAGCACCTCTCCACCAGCGCTCTGCGTTCTTCCTCAGTTGGAACATCGCCAAACTCAGTCTGCGCTCAACATCATAGCACACTCGGTCGAATAGCCCTGTAATGTGCTGCAGCCAGGACTCCGCATCGGAACTACTCTTGTCCCCATCAAACGTCTGAGGATTCATACGCTGAAACATCGCCATGATTAGTTCCATATCGTCCACACGAGCAGCCAACACATCTACCTCATCGTCAACCTGCGTAGCCCGTCTACGACCGGGAACACTATGCTGCATCTCCTCATTCTGACCCTCGGATTATTGAGCGGAACCTGCCTGGTACCTCTACCCCTACGTCTAGGCGGCATCTAGGCAAACACTAATACAATAAGATCACACAGCAAACATCTCACATAGTCAAGCACATGTAACAAGCAACCAAGTGCCTAGACTCAAGTGTGATCAAAAGAATTTGAGCTTATCCCAGTTTAAGCTCTGATACCAAAAATGTCATGCCAGGTGCACAATACAGAGAATAACCACGCATAAAACAACTGTGGAAGCATTTAAAAGTGGCAAAATTTTTCGCTTTGGCCTGACTTAGAAAACATGGTTTAAAAAAATACATTGATACTCAAAATATTGGTTTTACAACAACCAACAAACCGAACAACAAGAAATACAAATAGCAATAGAACATTACATCCTTACGAGACATTCCCCAGCAAGGACTCTATTTATAATACATATAATATATATAACTGGGACACTCTATCCACCTCCCGAGGCACCTCCAGCTGAATCATCTCCACGATCAGCTGAGAAACCATGGTAACCTGAACAACACACAGGCAAACAAACAACTAGCCCTAGAGGGACACGGGGTCAAATCCCAGTACAGCGAGAAGCATAAAACAGCAGATAGATAGCAACATATATAAATGCAAGTTCTATGCATGAGATAACCGTATGCAAGATCGAAAGACTACAACCGAACAGGGAGTCAAAGGAGCTCGATAACCAGCTCAACAGCTGTCACAGATCGAACAAAGGATAGTAGTAGTGGCCACAATCATGAGAGCATGGTAGCTATCCACTCGTCTCGACACACGGTACCAGAGCATAAACAGATCACTCAACCTGCTGTTGCAAAAGATCATGAGAGCATGGTAGCTATCCACTCGTCTCATAGTGGCTAACAACTGAACCAGCAGGGAGATGGGGAGCACGGTAAGCCGCTCGTCCTCAACAACAGCTCCTGGTACACACGGGTTAGCACAACAACAACAAAAGGCTAACAGATATGAGCTCAACAGGGAAAATGTGTGTATGCCAATGCAACAGCTTACAATAATCAACAGAAAGATCAGCATTAAGCAGCAACGATACACAACACACAATACACGCATACCAGCAAGCACACACATATATCCATGCCAAATCACAAAGCTGTAAACAAGCTCAAATCCTTACCTTCAGCTTCTGAGCTACAATTAACACAATAAAAGTCCCGAGAAACTCAAATCTGCCACCTGCTTGGCCAAACAACAACAACCAACTCAGGGATGTAAAGCACATAAACTCTAACTGGGAGCTACGAGCTCAACCAGCTCTGTCCTACCCTTCTAGCACAACATACAACTCTAAACGAAGCATAAGGTAGGTTCTAATACTCACTTGCAGCGTTACCTAAACAGAAGAACAAATCTGCTCGAAATGCTAACAGACTACACAAGGTAGCTCCTTGCGAGATCCTCTCCAAGCTAACCCAAGTCTTCAAAAGAGGTATAAGAAGAGTCGTCTTGGAAAGAGGAGTCCAACGCTACCACTCTTGCTTCAATCGAAGTTGTCTACCGCCGTCAATCAAAGAAGATAAGGTTCGGTGAACAGTAACTACGGTATCGCGACAGAGTAAGCTTACAGGAAATATTTCTAAGTGTCGGGAAAATAATGGCGAGACCAGTCAAAGTCCTCTATATATACAACTTAATTCTCGCAAATCTGATGAACAGTAACTCCCGACAGCACAGGCTCAAACCTGATACCAACTCAGATCTGAGTACTTACCCAGATCTGAACCCTACGCCAAAACAGATTTGAACTTCTCCAAAACGACATCGCACAGAAGTCCACTATTCCGCTGGTACACGTCACCCTAGTAGCACCAAATCTGCTATCGGTAAACGGCATTGCACCGCAATCCAGATCTAAATGACCAGATCTCACACAAGTACTAACCAGCGTTCACTAATACCCAAAAAGTCGTCGCACTGTCTTCCGCGCAGGATATTCAACTAGCGTACCTCGAATACTTTGCGACAACCAGATTTGACCTCTAGCCTTGATTACCATCAACCAACGCCAAAGCCGAAGTCACCAACCAGCACTTTCAACTTCCCAAATCTGATTACTACCCCGCAGAACTCTACAACTGTCCAGAGCTGTTCTAAACACACGCATACAGATCCGACATGCTTACCAAGCATACCAGCTCAAAGCTGGTCCATCCCAGATCTGTTCACGCCAGATCTTGTCTATACAAAACCCGATTAATTAGCTTAATTAATCCACAAATCTTTCGGGTCTCACACTGTTCATCAAGACCATGAAAGCTGAAGGTGCACTCGTTAGTCCAAAAGGCATAAACAAAACTCGTAGTGACCATAGCCCGTCCTGAAGGCAATCTTGTGGATATCTGTTTCTTTGATCTTCAGCTGATGGTACCCAGATCGGAGGTCTATCCTAGAAAACACTGTTGATCGTTGTAGTTGATCAAACATATCTTAAATCTTTGGAAGGAGATACTTGTTCTTTACACTCAACTTATTCAGCTCTCTATAGTCTATGCATAACCTCATACTACCATCTCTTCTTCACGATCAGCACAGGGGCTCCCCACGGAAAAGTACCTGGTGGGATGATGTCTTTGTCCAGTAGATCTGGGAATTGTTTTTTCAATTCCTTCATTCTGTAGGTGCGAGCCTATACGAAGGTTTGGAAATAAGGGTGGCATTAGGCACCAGCTCAATCGCAAATTCTAATTCCCGATCTGGTGGTAGACAAGTGACGTCCACGGGAATACTTCGGGGAATTCGTTCACTACCTCTACTTCTGAAAGCTTGGGTCTCCCTCTTTCTACTACGAAGGATATACTATCCAAATATCCTTGGAAGCCCTTCCTTAAGCAGCTATGGGCCTTCAAAGATGAAATCAGACGAGGAACTTTTCTACCTTGGGCATCTTCGAACGAGAACTGATTTCCTTGGGGTGGTTTTATTTTAGAACCCTTCGTTTAAAATCGATAACCACTCCATACTTGGTTAACCAATCCATACCAAAAATCAAATCAAACTCAGGCATGGGTAATACGATCAAATCGGCAGACACTAAACACCCTTGTAGCCTAAGTTCCATGCTACAATACACTCTATGAGTTAAAAGTTCTTCTCCCGAGGGTATGGTTACACAATAACCCACTAGCAACAGTTCAAGTTGGACGGGTAATTTCTTAGCAAAATACTCTTATATAAATGAAAGGGTTGCACCTGAGTCTTACAAAGCAATAGAATATTTGCCAGAAATGATAATCTTACCAGTAACTACAGTGGTATCTGGGTTCGTCTGTTCTTCTATCATCACGTTAACTCTGCTGGTTATAATCTGCTTTGATTGGGGGTGGTCCTTAGCAAAGTGGCCTAGAGCACCACACTTGTAACACACATTCTGACAAGCTCTATACTGACCAGCATGATTCTTGTGGCATTTGGGGCAAGACGGCTTGTTGTTAATCCTGGGAACTGAGTTGAATGGTTGAGGCTATTGTGGTCGTTGCCCTTGGGGTTTCTACTGATTGGTATTTGGGCGTTTGGAAGGCCTCTGGTCGCTAAGTTGAAAGTCATGGCATTGTTATTGGCCTTCTTCTTCAATATCTTTCCAATCCTGCTTATCTCGCATGGATTTGTTGAGGGCTCCACTGAAATATTTAGGCTCAGCTAACCTAACATCGTGCTTATGGGTTGGTCGCAGGCCATCAACAAAATGGTGAAGCTTTTCTTCAGAATCTCTCCCAATCAGGGTAACAAAGTAACAACCCCTCTCAAACTTGCGGATGTAATCCCGTACTGATATATTCCTTGCTTCAGGGTCAAAAACTCCCTCTTTAAATCAGATCGCACGTCAGCTTTGAAATACTGGTCGTAGAATTCTTTCTTGAATTCTTCCCACGTGAGTGTGTCCAAGTCTACAGTCAGTTTTGATCCTTCCCACCAAATCATTGCGTCCCCTCTTAGAATGTAAATGGAACACCTGGGCCTATCTTGCTCTGATAGCTGCAGGTACTCTAGGAATAACTTCCAATGATTTGATCCAGCTCTCAGCTACTAGTGGATCGTTTGTACCAGGGAACTCTTGGGGTTGTTGACGCCTAAACCGCTCCTGAGGGTCCTCCACGTTCCTGAGGGTCCTCCGGTCTAGACATACTATCGAATGATTGGCCACTCCCTTGACTCGATTGCTCCACTAAACGTTCTAACAGCTGAGCCATCACAGCTAAGACACGATTACTATCACCTGGGTTTGCATCTTCTGCATGGCGTTCCTTCTTGCTCTTCCTCTTCCTGACATGATCCGTAACCTTACCCAAATCAACCACGTGATCAACAAGAAGAAAAATAAACATTACTCTACAACATCAAAATAAACTCACAGACTGGAGGAAGAGGCTGACAAGAACTGCCTCAGACTGGAAGCAAGAGTTTATCTCAAGGATCATGCTCTGATACCAAGTTGTGATGCTCTAGTCCATCGATTTACTAATTAATCTCAAAAGTACGAAGGAATATACGTACAACTTTTTTAAATTTTTAGGATTCGAAGAAATTATTTGATTCAAGGACAATTTTGCAATGGTAGAAAATGATTCAGATCCGCGTAAAACAGATCGGGGATTGCAAAATTAGAAAGCTGATAAAATTATGTGAACTGATCTCATTCAGACTAGAAACAATTAATCAAAATAAGGTCTGATACAGAATTATATAACAGTATGTTTGTTTAATGATCAACAAAAAAGAGAGATCCACATAGATCCATCAATAAACAATCTCCCAGTCCGCTTCAGTTCACACCAACCAGCTCACACTAAACCTCCTCCCATGCAACCATGAAAGCTAGTGAGCCTATGGTTCGGCAGGTAAATTCTGGTAATAACAAGTAACCTAGCACAGCTAAAAACATAGGTTTGACATGAAGGAAGTAAACATTAATCATAAACTTTCTTAAAATTCTGCGGTTATGAAATAACCCATTTTTCATAATTCAGTTTCAGTATGAGATGTGGCACGAAAGTTCTCTGTTGGATCTGTTTATACAAATTAGAATCTAAGTTTTGATTCACACAAAATCTACTATTATTGCACTAACGCTCCACATGATATGCACAGCTTGCTTAGACTGGAGTAGACATGAAGATATCCAAACTGGAACAATAAGGGGACGCCCAAGATGATTCAGTAGTTTACTTCCATAATGCAGGGAACACCAAGCTGGTTCACCAGCCTGGAGCAAGAGTGGCACGAAGATCAAGCGCAGAGTATTAAGAGAGCAGAGTTCAAGCGCAGAATGTTGAAATGCAGAATGGCTCAAGCGCAGATCAAGTGCAGAGTACAAGTACAGTGTTCAAGTGCCGTTGTATAGACAAGAGCAGTGATCAAGTTCAGGTCAGATCAGTATGCGCAATAATCAATTCATCATATGAATCGGGATTGATTATTATACAATCACTGGTGCTAGATTACAATTATACGTGGATAAGATTTAAAGAATCCTCGTATAACTGGCTCAATCAACCAGTGGTTTATGTTAGAGTATATGCCCAACTAGCCAACTTGTGGCGTGTGGGTTTATAAACTCTTGTATATGAAAATCTTTATATATGATATTCACATTTATTTATATGGTATTCTTTACTTTCATTGTATGTATGATGATTTGCAATTGCGTTGAGTAAAGACCTAGAATGCACTAAAGCGTATGTTAGATGTGATAGTGGGTATGACGGCTATCATGAAACACATCTAATAGTCGCTGTGTATTCTGAGCATGTTCCTAGTAGATTGGGCCGTCAAAATGAGGATAAGGCCACCCTAGTTCGAGACTAGTATCTGCGATGTGAAGTCCATGTTTCATTGGTAGGGACATTGTGATGTTCTGAGCATGCAGATAGATAGTGACATGGTGATCTATCGAACTACCCGTCCTTCGGACTTTCCAAGTGGTTACCATTTGTCGAGTGGATAAGT
>KQ999126.1:1648-13777 GCA_001598015.1 Dorcoceras hygrometricum
CCTGCTGAAAAGAGGTTGTGAACATAGATCTTGTGGAATACACTTTTTTGTGTGTAGTTCTGATTCACTTGCATAGCAAAATTTCTCGTGCATAAATTTCTTGCTTTGTACTTTCAGTGCTTCCCCAGCTAAGAAATATTACTGCCATGGAGTTGGGTTGTGATTCTCGTGGCTATTCACGTGCTGGAAATGATACCAAGATTTGGTATTGTGCAATTGTTGCTGGAAGGCTAAGTCAAGAACTCAACAAAATGCGCAAAGTGAGTTTCTTTCATTTTTTGTTGATCGTGACTTTCCATAGTAAAATTAACATACACCAATTCAAAATGCTTGCACAATTTAATTGCATGTGTGAAGTGAGAAGGGGTTGTTGATTATATCTGCTACGAAATGAAGTAAACTATTTAAGAAAATAAAATAGCAAATTTCCAACTAAACAATCAAGGATTGTGAAGGAAATGGGGAAGTCATACAAGGTTTTGCGTCCTACTTTGATCACCTTTGATTCTTTTGGTTGAATCTTGCTGACGTCATCAAAGCTGCTTACAGATCTCACCAAAATCAAACAGATCTCTCGAGCAACGCTTGCGTCATCCCCACTACACAAATACGCGATGCTGACGTCATCAGATCTGCTACTAAATTCCACCAAAATTCGTAAATCTCAAACTTTCAAGAAATGCTCTACATACGATTCTCAACTCGAAAGTGAAACCCAAACATTCACAATTAAATCTGAACCACCAGAGATCGCTAAAACACGATTAATTCAACAATTAATCCTTAATACGAATTCAGGTCTCACACTACCTACGACTGGTTCTCAACCAAAAGTTGGACAACCAGACGACTGGTTTAAACATCACGGGAAATCTCCAAAAGCTGGTACCAGCCACAACATATAAAACGCAGCGTTGCAACTAAACAAAATGGCGTCGCACCGTTGACGTCATCAAATCTGGTCGATAGCTCTCGTGCAATACCAGCTGCAAGCTACAGTAACCTCCACCAGCTGCAAGCTACAGTAGCGAACAAGCCTCTCGCAGCTGGACAACCAGCCGCAACATCCAAACGACGACGTTTCCTTTTCGCGCTACAGTGATTTTGACCCGCGTTGACATCTGCTTCGACTGAACAACCAGCAGGAACACACGCGACCAGATCTCTCGATAGCGCTACACCAACACGACGTCGCTCCAACTAATCCAAACGCTGTCGTTTTGACCTTAATGCCAAATACCCAAATGCAACGGCTGGATTACTGAACGTGCAACCAGATCTATCTCAAACGACGACGTTCTGGAATCTCACGTTGCCAAAATAAACGCTACGACTGGATTTCAAAAATTCGACCAGCTTTCACCCAAAACCAGCTTTCACACAAAAACCTCAAAAATACAAAAACTCCCAGAATTGCTCCAAATGCTATTTCAGACCCGAAAGTGCCAACCAAACTTACAAACAGAGATCTAAACCACCAGAAAATCGTTAGTTAAATCGATGACTACTGGATTACCTGTCAGATCTTGTTGTGCGTTGTTGTGCGGTGTGTCCACTGCTGGTTGTTCTTCAGCTGATTGTCTTTGTGGCACGTCATCATCTGAGTCATCAAGACTTGTTGATTCCAGACGTGAACACAAGTCATGTAAGCTTGCAGCTGAATTTGATTTGAAGCTTGTCTCATCGAATACCACGTGTGCAGATTCTTCAACTGATAAACTTCTGTTGTTGAATACTCGATAAGCTTTGCTCACAGCTGATTAACCTAAGAAGATACCTGCATCAGATTTTGGTTCAAAAGCTGTTAGGTGCTTTTTGCCATTATTATGAATAAAACATCTACACCCAAAAACCCTGAAGTAAGATATATCAGGTTTCTTGTCATGCCAGGTCTCATATGGGGTTTTATCGTGCATCCTATTAATCATAGATCTGTTTTGAGTGTGACACGCTGTATTAACTGCTTCTGCCCAAAATTTTTGTGAAATGCCGGAATAAGAAATCATAGACCTAGCAGCTTCTTTTAAAGTACGGTTTCTCCTCTCAGCTAACCCGTTCTGCTGAGGAGTTCTAGCTGCTGAAAGCTCATGCTTTATCCCTAAGTCTTCCAAATAAGAAGTTAATTTTTGATTTAAAAATTCAGTACCACGATCACTTCTTATTCGGTTGATTGAACAAGATTTGTCATTTTGTAAACGTTTCAAAAGGCGTATCAGCTGGTCGACGGTTTCAGATTTTGATTTTAAAAACAACACCCACGTATTTTGTAAAATCATCAACAACAGCAAGGGTGTAGTTCGTTCCCCCTAAGCTAGTTACGGGTATGGGATCAAAAAGATCCATATGTAAAAGATCTAAGCTACGGGAAGAACGCTTACCGCCTTTCTTTTTGAAAGTAGATTTTATTTAAAAGATCTAAGCTACGGGAAGAACTCTTACCGCCTTTCTTTTTGAAAGTAGATTTTATTTGCTTACCCAGCTGACAGGCCGCACAGATCTTATCCTTAGAAAATTTAAATTTGGGCATACCAGAAACCATATCATGCTGACTCAAATTAGCAAGTGTTTTGAATGATAGATGATTCATTCTTTGATGCCACAGCCAGCTCTTGGAGGAGTCAGCTGTAAGGCATAACTTTTCAGACCTCATCTGCTCTGACCAATCGATAATGTAGGTATTCCCTGATCTTTTACCCACCAATACGGTCAGATCATTTGAGTTCTGAACTGTGCACGTGTGTTGTTGAAAGTTAACTATGTAACCTTTGTCACATAGCTGACTAATGCTAATTAAATTATAACGGAGATTATCAACAACTAAAATATTTGAAATATAAATGTTACCATGGATAAGCTTACCCTTACCCACAGTGTTACCGTGAGCGTTATCACCAAAGACTATTTTGCTCCTTTGTGTGGAACGACATCTGTCAACAGCTTTTGGTTCCCCTTCATGTGTCTCGCACAACCGCTGTCCAGGTACCACAAGTTTGATACATCAGCTGGTTCGTATCTGTTATCCTGCAATCATAAAACCAGCTTTTGGTAGGGACCCATACTTGAATTACCTTAATAGTTTTTCCAGTACTAGAGTCTGTGAGGGTCTGTGCATAATTACAGTGAGATCTGTGGAGTTTTGATTTCATACTTTGACCACTTAGATCTCTCCTCGGCTGAACCTTTTTCCAACCAGATTTTACCTTCGTTGAACTACGCCATGACTGGTTAGGAACAAATGACTTTCGACCAGCTTTTGCTTTGTCTTTGTCCAGTTTGTTCTTTAGCCAGCTTGGCTTGGAGCTCTCAGGTTTGGAATAGCCGATACCAGCTTTTCCTTTCTGATTCAGCTGTGAAGTGTTCTGGTCATCATACTTCATCGACTCACAACAGTCATATATCACGTTGTCTTTGACAAAGTTCATCTTGTTGAATTTGTCATATACCAGCTGAGATTGAGTACTTGTTTCTCCTTCACTGCTTTCACCACTATTGAACCCAAACCAGTTTTATCATTTACTGGCTTTTGACTTTCCTGCAGCTTGTGGAGAGAACGAGAAGACTGGTTCCAGGAGCTCATTACTTCATTCAATCTTTCAATTTCAGCTTTGAGCTCACTAGACTCGTTCCTCAACAATTTATTCTCAGCTGTCAGCTTACTTAACTCGATTTTCAAACTGTAAGCTTCACCAAGTTCAACAACACTTGGTTCAGCTGAATATTTTTCAAATCAATGTTTTCAGCTTTAACTTTTTCGAATGTGTGAGAAAGCTTCCTGTACTCTTTTACCATGTCATTAAGTGCACTGACAAGGTCTTCACGTGTAAATTCAAGATTGGAGAAATCAAATACCTCGTCATCTGATGTTTGATCAGCCATGAGACAGTGAACCTCCTCTTGTTCACTATCTCTGGATGAGGAACTGCTGGAAGTGGAGTCTGAATCGGTGTTTGCCCAGCTTTTGGTGCTTTCCTCAGCCACAAGAACTTTGTGATCATTCCTGCGGCTGGTCCTCTTATCACCTCGTGTCCTCATTCGTCCTTCTTTAGATCTATCCTTGGATTTGTTGACAGTTCTCTCATCTGTCTTGTCATCGCGTTTGTATCGATCCTCCTTCTTGTCATCCCTCCTGTATCTATCGTCTTTCTTGGGTCTGTTGCAATCAGATGCAAAGTGACCTGGTCGACCACAGTTAAAGCAATTTTGATCAGTGGAAATCTTTTCAGATTTATTTGCATTATATTGAAAAGAGGGGTTGTAGGATATTCTCATAAATTTCCCAAACTTATTTACGAAGAGGGACATAGCGTCATTGCTGATTTGCTCAGCTGATCTGCTTGTGCTAGGAGAGCATTGTTCAACAGATGTTGTAGCTGCTAGCGCTTTGGTCGGCTGGGAAGAAGGTGGCGCTTCAGATCTTGTTTCGAGTTCAAACTCATATGCTTTCGGATTTGCGAATAGGTCGTGAAGCTCCAACTTATTCAAATATTTTGATTCCCTCATCGCCATTGTCTTCACATCCCACTCTCTGGGCAGTGCTCTCATAACTTTCAAGGCCAACTCTCGGTTGCTATATTCTTTGCCCAAGCTCGTCAGCTCTATGACAACAGCACTGAATCTCTCATCGAATTCAGCCATGGATTCGCCATCCTTCATCTTTATCGATTCGTACTTCTGCTGAGCTACCGTGAGCTTGTTTTCCTTTGTCTCGTCATTTCCCTCACAAATTTGGATCAGCTTTTCCAAGATCTCCTTGGCAGTAGTACATGTCTTGATCTTGCTGAACATGTTCTTGTCCAGCGTCTTATAGAGAATGTCTCTGGCCACGTTGAGATTGGCTTTCTTTTTATCCTCGTTGGTGTACTCATGTCTGCTCTTCTCCAGAAACTGAGGCTCGCTGTTAGATATCGAAAAGGCTAGGTTTGGCTTCATTATCGTCAATGGCCCTTCTGTGATGACCGACCACATGTCGTCATCTAGAGCAGCCAGATGCGCCTGCATGCGAATCTTCCAATCATCGTAGTCCTCCTTGGAAAACATGGGAATCTTGTTGTGAGAAGTCGACATTTTAATATACGATAAAGCACAAACAGAAACTGTTCAATAACTGAGATGTGCAGGCTCTGATACCAATTGATAGGATCAATATGGCACGAAAACAGCCCTAGGAGTTCAGGAGGGGGGGTTGATTGAACTCCTTGGTATTTTTACATTTTCGAAACCGTTTAAAAATATTTTTACAATCACCGCTTAACTTAAGTCCGAGTTACCAGACTTAAGGTATCTCAGTTTAACGGCTGATTTCGTGGCTAACAAATATGTGCGGAATAAAGCCAATTGATCAGTGAACAGTGTAACAAGTAAGTAAATGCGTAATGTAAAAGTTAAGGGACAGAGTTTGTTTGTGGAAATTCGGATATAAATATCCTACGTCTCCCCTTCTTACTTTTCAGAAAGGTTCCACTAGAAGATTTGATGTGTGCATGACTTCTACAAACACTCGATCACCGAGCCTTGCTCCAGGTGAACTCCTAGCAACACCAAATACAAAGTGCAGACGCAGCTGCTGAAAATAGGTAACGTAATGATGTTTTTTGAACTGCTTCACAAAGCCAGTTCGTTACAGACTCAATAAAATATGATAGTGAAATACAAATCTATGAGACTGTAGATTCTCTGGTTTCTAAACAACGAAACACGATTCAAAAGATTGAACTAGAGAATGACTCGAAGGTAGATTTCTGTGGAGATCAACACTTGTGTTCTTCGAGTTGTATGAGCTTCTTAAGAGTAACTTCAACAGATAGTAAGCTCGAGATAGAAAAATGGCAGAGTAACGGCAAGTGGTCGAGTGCGAAAGTGATTCTTCAAATCAAACTTCTGCTATTTATACACTTCGCTCAACGGTCAAATAATTCTGTAAAGGGAACAAAATCCCTTTTGAAATTCTGATAACCAAGCAACCGTAATTTCTGCTCCACTACAAGGTAAATTGCACACCGTCAGAGCCAAAATGTCGTTTTCCATATTTGTGCAGTCACCGTATAACGACCTCTGCAAATGTGTACTATTTACCCAAAATAGTACCAACGTTGTCTCCTTAATTCCAGGAAAATGTACGATTCAATCTTCGCCTTTGATTTTGAATATTTATATCATTGAATCAATTCGTAGTCTGCGCCTGAAATCAGCTTTTCCCTTCACATAGAAGATGACTATCTTGCACCTAATCGAATATGCAGTTTTAGTTGAAGCATAATAACAATAGAGTACTTGCAACGGCTGGTAGCTTCAACGTCTGAAATATTTTCTTGTTGTATCATAGTAACTCCAACGTCTGAGTGATAACCAACGTCTGAATCTACGCATTAATCCATCGTCTGAACTCTAGCGCAAAACCATACGCTGTCGTTTCAACTTATCTAAACGACGTAGTTTTGCAACTCGTTAATAAATACTCTGTCGTCTGAATGGTTGCATCTGATAACAAATCAACATCTGAATCCTTACATAACCCATCGTCTGAATATCCTTTTGAGAGATGTACCTTGCGTCTAAATACCATACGACTAAAATACTCAACGTCTGAAATATTCTGAGATATCCAACGGCTGATTATAACCAAGTAACAACCAACGACTGATTCAAAAACACTGTAGCTAACTGCTGAAAATAAATACCCAACTGCTTAAATATTCCCGAATACCAAGATCTGATATAACCTAAATAAATCCTACGTCTGAAGGGTTCCCGAATATCAACATCTGAATTATCTTGACGTCTGAATATACTACACTGTCAATTGCAACAGCTGAATGACCAGTAGTTACTTTGCATCAACACTTATCTTATTTTTGTTATCACCAAAACTATAAATTTTATCCTAACATTGTGCTCTGTTTTATAGCCTATCGTGAATTTGTCCGTTGGACACAAAGTAGTAGACGTTGAAATGTCCTCTGACACTGTTGTACTTTGCGTCCTTTGTCTTTAAATGCGTTGCAGGATTTTTTCACTTTAATCACGTGAGCACTATTCTGAGAAGACAATACAAGCAAGTCGATTTGAATACAGAACAGTACTTGTCGTTTAGCGTTGTACTCAAATCATCTTGCTCGTAGATTTGATAGCATCTGTCATGCTATCTGAGCTGGTTTGACTTTAACCAGCTTTCCAGCTTGTTCATTATTCTGGTCTGCACTGAGCTGGTCTTGTCCGCTCTTGAGCTGATCTTCATCATCTTCAGAGCTTCGAGTTTCTCTATCTAGAAAATTTCATGACTTTGCTATATAGAGTCCCTTCTTCCTGGATCAGCTCTTGATCAGCTTGTCCAGCTGGTTTGTCCTTAACCAGCTGGTTTCTAATATGCTCCCTATATCTGAGCAGACCCTTCATTTGAGCAGTTCTCCAAGCTGGTCTTCTTGGGTATGCCAGCTTGGTTTTATGAAGGTGAGTGCCCCAGCATGCAGATTCTTCCTCTTTCTCTGGGGTCACCTCGAACCAATCTATCTTCTCATTAGAACAGCTCTCATGTACTAGCTGGCCTCCCAGCTGGTCGTTCAACGAGGTATAATGTACTCCGCTTGTGATCGGATCTGCACTCGATCACTGCGCTTGTACTCGGCTTCACACTCAATCACTACTCTTGTACTCTGCACTTGAACTGCGCTTGAGCCGTTCTGCACTTCAACATTCTGCGCTTGAACTCTGCTCTTCATTCTCTACGCTTGATCTTCGTGCTGCTCCTGCTCCAAGCCGATGAACCAGCTTGGTGATCCCTGCACTTCTGGAAGTAAACTGTTGTATCATCTTGGGTGTCCCCTTACTGTTCAAGCTAGATATCTTCGACCAGTCCAGCTGTAACGCCCCAGTTTTAACGATTGTCCCCACTGTACCAACACTGGTTTTTCCAGAGTGTTTTGGCCTCACTCGCACGCAACCTGAGAAACTTCCCAGAGGGTCACCCATCCCAAAATTGTCCCAAGTCAAGCACGCTTAAATTTGGAGTTCTTAAGTGATGAGCTCCCGAAAAGAAGATGCACCTTGTTGGTATGAGTAGTACCAAATAAATCTGATAAGCCTTCCTCAACTAACATCAATTACATCTATAACTTCCCAGTCTCGTAATCCCTCTCATTCCGGTGTAGGATCGGTTCATTCATGTGCCCTTCGCCTCTAGAAGCCTGCCAGGAGCCGCTCATTGTCCGTGCAACCTCTGGCACCGGCGATCACTCCCCGCCCTCTTTTGAACCCCGGACCTCACACCAGCTCAGGCGTCCCCTCACTGTTCCAGTTTGGATATCTTCACGTCTACTCCAGTATTAGCAAATTGCGCATGTCACATAGAGCGTTAGTACAATAGAAGCAGATTTTGTGTGAATCAAAACTTAGATTCTGATCTGTAAATCCAACAAGAACTGCTAGACAAAAAGCATATCAGACCCAGTATGTCACCTTGGGGAGCTCCAGTGTTATTCGTCAAGAAGAAGGATGGAACTATGAGATTGAGTATCGGCTACAGAGAGTTGAACAAGATCACAATCAAGAATAAGTATCCTCTTACAAGAATTGACGACCTCTTTTACCAGCTCAAGGGAGCTACAACCTTCTCCAAATTAGATTTTAGATCGGGTTACCACCAACTCAAGATCAAGGCTAAAGACATCTCTAAAACTGCATTTAGAACAAGATATGACCATTACGAATTTACGGTGATGTCATTTGGTCTAACCAATGCACCAGCGACCTTAATGGATCTCGTGAACCGTGTATTCAAACCGTTCCTCGACAAATTTGTGGTGGTGTTCATAGACGATATACTCGTGTATTCACCAAGTAAAGAAGACCACAAGGAACATCTTCGAATTATCCTTCAAACCCTGAGGAGAAACAATTGTACGCCAAGTTCAAGAATTACGAATTCTGGCTGAATAGTCTGGCACTCTTAGGTCATATAATTTCCGAAGCAGGAGTATCAGTGGATCCGAAGAAGGTAGAAGCTATCATGGACTGGCCTATACCTAAGACAGTGACAGAAGTTAGAAGCTTCTTGGGATTGGATGGTTATTATCGTAAGTTCGTAGAAGGTTTCTCTTCAATAGCCATGCCGCTCACTAGACTCACACAGTAGAACTCCAAGTTCAACTGAGCGAAAAATGTGACGCAAGTTTCAAAACCCCTAGTCGCCAGACAGGTATATTCTAAACATCCTATGAATGTTTGAATTATTATATAGGTGTATTGATCGTTCCCGGGCTCCTAAATATTTAATTCTTCCGCTGCGCCCCCGGGAGTGGGATCCAGATCCGTCGCTGCGCCAACAGTGTACTCATGCAAAATGGCGAGGTGATAGCTTATGCCTCAAGACAACTAAAGACGCATGAACACAACTACCCAACCCATGATCTAGAGCTAGCTGCGGTAATTTTTGCTCTAAAGATTTGGCGACACTACCTTTACGGGTCAAAATGTGAAGTATTCACCGATCATCAGAGCCTCAAGTATATATTCACTCAAAATAATTGAACCTGAGACAGAGACGATGGCTCGAACTTTTAAAAGACTACGACTTGACAATAAACTACCATCCAGGAAAGGCAAATAAGTTAGCCGATGCGTTAAGTTGGAAGAACATGAACAATTTGATACTATCCTCACTCTCAGCTCAACCCTGCCTCAAATAATTTGTCAAAATAATCAGGATATAGACCCTTCTCCGACCAAACATAAGGAACAGATCAAGCAAGGGAAGGTGTCAGAGTTTCGAGTAGACCAAAAGGGATCATTTGGATGAACGGAAGATTGGGGGTGCCCGACTTCGATAACCTCCATCAGGAAGTGATGTCTGAAGCACATAAATCCAAGTTCTCAAACCACCCAGGGAGTACAAATATGTATATAGATTTGAAAGAACACTTCTGGTGGAATGGGATAAAAAGATATGTTGCTGATTTTGTTGCTAGATGCCAGGTATGTCAACAAGTCAAGGCAGAACATCAAAGACCTGGAGGATTATTGCAACCACTGGAAATTCCAGAATGGATGTGGGAAAAATATCCATGGACTTTGTAGTAGGTCTGCCGAAAACGAGATTAGGCCATGATGGAATATGGGTAATCATGGATAGATTAACGAAGTCCGTGCATTTTCTTCTTGTCCGTATGAACTACGGCTTGGATAATCTCGTTGCCTTGTACATGGACAACATTGTCAGACTACATGGAGTTCCAACCAGCATTCTATCAGATAGGGACCCAAGGTTCGTATCTCGTTTCTGGAAAAGTTTCCAAGACGCCATGGGAAGTAAAGTTACTCTCAGTATGCCTTATCATACGCAGACAGATGGACAAACTGAGAGAACCATCCAAACCCTAGAAGACATGCTACGGACATGCACCTTGGACTTCGGTAGTAACTGGAGCGAACATCTACCTCTAATAGAGTTCGCATACAACAATAGCTACCACAGCAGCATAGGAATGGCACCATTTGAGGCCCTCTATGGACGGAAATGTCGATCGCCACTGTATTGGGATGAGGTCGGAGAAAAGGCCATCACAGGACCTGAACTAATCCAGGAGACAGTGAAAAAGGTAGCCATCATAAAGGAAAGACTGAAGATAGCCCAGGATCGCCAAAAAAGCTGGGCAGACGTAAAGAGAAGACCCTTTGCCTTCGAGGTAGGTGAAAAAGTGTATCTCAAGGTCTCTCCAATGAAAGGGATAGTCCGATTTGATAAGGCTGGAAAGCTGAATCCCCGGTATGTCGGACCATTTGAAGTCTTGGAAAGAACAGGAACACTTGCCTACAGACTGGCCTTACCACCCAGTATGTCAAGAATCCACAATGTCTTCCAAGTCTCACAATTAAGGAGATATATAACAGATTTTAGTCACGTTATTAATGAAGGGCCACTCCTTGTGGAAGGGAATTTGACCCAAGGACTGAACTATGAAGAAGTCCCTATTCGAATCATGGACACAAAGGACCAGGTGCTTAGACGAAGAACAATCCCATACGTCAAAGCCGAATTATCCTTCAAACCCTGAGGAGAAACAATTGTACGCCAAGTTCAAGAAGTACGAATTCTGGCTGAATAGTCTGGAACTCTTAGGTCATATAGTTTCCAAAGCAGGAGTATCAGTGGATCTGAAGAAGGTAGAAGCTATCATGGACTGGCCTATACCTAAGACAGTGACAGAAGTTAGAAGCTTCTTGGGACTGGCTGGCTATTATTATAAGTTCGTAGAAGGTTTCTCTTCAATAGCCATACCACTCACTAAACTCACCTAGAAGGACTCCAAGTTCAACTGGAACGCAGAATGTGAGACAAGTTTTGAAACTCTAAATACAAAGCTTGCATCTGCCCCTGTTCTAACGCTACCCGTGGGGGACAAAAACTTTACTATCTACAGCGATAAATCTAAATGAGGACTAGGGTGTGTACTCATGCAGGATGGCCGGGTGATAGCTTATGCCTCAAGACAACTAAAGACGCATGAACACAACTACCCAACCCATGATCTATAACTAGCTGCGGAATTTTTGCTCTAAAGATTTGGCGACACTCCATTTACGGGGCAAAATGTGAAGTATTGACCGACCATCAGAGCCTCAAGTACATATTCACTCAGAAAGCATTGAACTTGAGACAGAGACGATGGCTCGAACTTTTAAAAGACTACGACTTGACAATAAACTACCACCCAGACAAGGCAAATAAGGTGGCCGATGCGTTAAGTCGGAAGAACATGAACAAGGTGATACTATCCTCACTCTCAGCTCAACCCTGCCTCAAAGAATTTGTCAAAATAATCAGGATATAGACCCTTCTCCGACCAAACATAAGGAACAGATCAAGCAAGGGAAGGTGTCAGAGTTTCGAGTAGACCAAAAGGGATCATTTGGATGAACGGAAGATTGGGGGTGCCCGACTTCGATAACCTCCATCAGGAAGTGATGTCTGAAGCACATAAATCCAAGTTCTCAAACCACCCAGGGAGTACAAATATGTATATAGATTTGAAAGAACACTTCTGGTGGAATGGGATAAAAAGATATGTTGCTGATTTTGTTGCTAGATGCCAGGTATGTCAACAAGTCAAGGCAGAACATCAAAGACCTGGAGGATTA
>KQ999129.1:4106-18891 GCA_001598015.1 Dorcoceras hygrometricum
TGTGTTGAAAGGACCGTACTGTACGCTAACCATGACCGACTGGTTCTTTCAGGCACTATCAGTGATACCTAGGGGATCATGGGGCGATGTTGCAAGGCGCTTTACCATGATCCGATGGGTCAGTCCAAAAATGTGTTTTAAGAGTCGCAATTGTTGTGGGTCCACGGCTAGCTGTATCCCTGAACCATTTAGGGTCACACAAGTACTGGTTTCTTGATTCCCGCACGGAAATTAAGCTCAATTTGTTGAGCATAGGAGGAGGAAGGATGGAAGTGCGACTTCCTAAAATTAAATAGGGGTCAAAATGCAATTTCACGGCTAGCTGTATCCCTGAACCATTGAGGGTCACACAAGTACTGGTTTCTCGATTCCCGCACGGAAATTAAGCTCAATTTGTTGAGCATAGGAGGAGGAAGGATGGAAGTGCGACTTCATAAAATTAAACAGGGGTCAAAATGCAATTTCCCTGAAGTTTGGGCTAGTTTGACTATCCTTGAAACTTGCAGGGGCCAAACTGTTATTTTGGACTAGGTGATCCGAAAAATTGTTTTTGCATCATAATACTCAGTATTGTAAACTGTGTAGATCGATCCGATCTGATCGTCGATCGGGATTTTGATGGAGCCACGGTGATGGACTTGAAACGAATGTTCATCCTGGGCCTTAGCCCGACCCAAGCCCATTAAACCGGTTCAAGCCATACTAAGTCTATAAATAAGGGCCCTAGGGTTGCCAAACACAACATAACTACACAAAACCCTAGAGCAAGCCGCCTCCCTCCCTCTATACTCCTCTCGGCCACCACCCCCTTGCACCGCCGCCCGCCGCTGCTCACCGCCGCCTGTCGCCGCCGTCGGACTTTTTCCGACTGTCTCGATGAGGAGATTCCGTCCGTGAAACATTCGTCACGTTTTCTAGTGCAGACTGACGAAGGGATCGTGACTTTAGTCGTGGACCGGATTAGGAAAACGACGACCGCCTATCGTTGAAGTGCCGATTTCCTCGTGAAATTTGTCGGAGCCAGGCGCCTAGACGCCAACAAGGTACCAAATAAAACATCCTATGTATGTTTATTTGCTGTATTTGTTATGTATTGACCGTTCCCGGTGCAAAATTTTGAAATCTTCCGCTGCGCCCCGAGAGCGGGATCCGGATCCGCTGCTGCGCCAACAGGTACCTGGCTAGCCAACTGTGTTAGAGTAGGTGACCGTCTAGCCAACTGTTGGTAGCGGGCTTTGTTGACTCTATTGTTAAAACGATATTTGTTCATTTATATAATTTACATTTTACATGGCATTCTTTATCTTTTTTATTATTGCATAAAATTGTTGGATAAAGAACTTGAATGTACTATAGTGTATGTTAGATGTGATAGTTGATTTAATTGCTATCATGAAGTGCATATAATAGTCATTGTACATTCTAAATCAGTTCCTAGTCTATTTGGCAGTCCAAAATAAAAATAAGTACGGAACATGGAGTTCGAGCCTAGAATCTGCGATGAAAAGTGCCATGTTTCGTTGGTAGGGAACATAGAGATGTTCTGAGCATGTAGATGGATAGTGACCTAGTCATATATCGGACTATCATCGTTCGGACTTTCCAATTATTTATCAATTTATCGAGTGTATTAAGTCCGAGGTCTTGGTTGTACAGATTAGTCCTCATTACTCGAAACATCTACATGCTAGTCGCCTCACTTTGACTCGTTTACCGACTCCATGAGGGTCATCAGGTGGCGAGGTTGGGTGAGATCACGATGCATGTAGGAGTCGATGCTTTGTTGTCGATGATTCATCGCTCGCATTGGTGCGTGAATATCCTATGTTATTTGAGGAGATAATAGTGTGAGTAATCTCTGGCTAGAGTACTATATGTGTTTTAGGTAAATGGGTTTATCTAGTAGCACATGTGATGTCACTATTTGATTTCCAAGATGTATGCATGGCTATCAAATCTCTAGCGACTCTCAATTTACCAACGATAGTTGATTCAGTCGGGATATTTGAGCTGAAAGGACCATACTGTACACTAACCTTGACCAACTGGTTCTTACAGGCACTATCAATGATACCTAGGTGGTCATGGGGTGATGTTTCTAGACACTTTACCATGGTCCGATGGATAATCCCGAAGAGGTGTTTTCGGAGTCACAAGGATTTGTGAGCCAATGGCTAGCTGTATCCCTGAATCATTGAGGGTCACACAAGTATTGGTTTCTCAATTCCCGTACAGAAATGATACTCAAAGTGTTAATCATAGTAGGAGGAAGTTTGGGAGTATGACTTCCAAAATTAGCTAAGGGAGTAGGACTTCCATATTTAGCTAATAGGGGCAAAAATGTCAATTATAGATTCAGTGTCCAAAAATTGTTTTCTCATGATAATGTACACTTTTGGAAACTGTGCAAATCGATCTGATCTGATCGTCGATTGGGATTAAAATGAAGCCACAGCGATGGACTCAAAACCAATGTTCCCTAGGCCTGGACTTCACCTGGGCCCATTAATATGGTTTAAGTCCATTAAATATCTATAAATAGGATCTTATGAGGAGCTATTCATTTGTACAAGTTATGCTGACAACTCTCCTTTACCTTCCCCTTCACTCTCGACCTCCTCCTATCTCCATCGCTACCCGACACGCCGTCGTTGTCGTCGCCCATCGCCGAACCCCGATCCGACCATTTGGCGAAGAGATTCCGTCCGCAAAAATTTTTCTGGTTTTCTACTGCAAACCAGCAAAGGAATTGAGATACCAATCATGGACCAGAGTAGATGATTGGAGCTGTTCTACTGTTGAAAGGCTATATCCCTTTGCGGAATAGTCAAAACCGGGCGCCAAGTGAGTTCTTGGTTGTACAGATTAGTTCTCATTAATCGAAACATCATTGAGACTCTAAATGCTAATCGTCTCATTTTGACTCGTTTACCGACTCCATGAGGGTCATCAGGTGGCAAGGTTGGGTGAGGTCACGATGGATGTAGGAGTCGATGCTTTATTGTTGAGGATTCACCGCTCGCCTTGGTGTGTAGATATCCTATGCTTTCTGGGGAGATAATAGTGTGAGAAAATCTCTTGTCAGAGTACTAGATGTGCTTTAGGTAAATGAGTTTACCTAGTAGCACATGCGATATCTCTATTTGATCTCCAAGATGTATGCATGGCTATCGAATCTCTAGCGACTCTCAATTTACCAATGATCGTTGATTCGATGGGAATATTTGAGATGAAAGGATCGTACTTTACACTAAGTATGACCAACTGGTTCTTACAGGCACTATTAGTAATACATATGGGATCATGAGACGATGTTGCTAGACACTCTACCATGGTCCGATGGGTAAGTCCAAAAATATATTTTCGGAGTCACAAGGAGTTGTGAGCCCACGGTTAGATGTATCCCTGAACCATTGAGGGTCACACAAGTACTGGTTTCTCAATTTCTGTACAGAAATGGTACTAAAAGTGTTGAGTATATTAGTAGGAATGTTGGGAGTATGACATCCAAATTAGCTAAGGGGGTAAGACTTTCATATTTAGCTAATATGGTTGGAACGGTTAATTTTGGATTAGGTGATCTGAAAAATTATTTTCACATCATAATGTACAATTTTAGAAACTGTAAATATTGGTACAATCTAATCGTCGATCGGGATTATGATGACACCACTTTGATGGACTTGAAACCAATGTGCGATGGTGTTGGATCTATTTTACATATCAGAATCTTAATTTTGATTCACACAAAATCTGATATTACTAACGGTTTATATGAAATGTGTAGTTGCTAATTCAGAGAAGACAGGGAGATATCCATACTGGAGCAGTAAGGGGGCGCCCAAGCTGGTCTAGTTGAAGATATCTACGCTAGAACAGTAAGGGGACGTCCGAGCTGATACATCAAAAGAATTCTGGATCGCAGGGAACATCAAGTTGGTTCACCAGCTTGATGCAAGAGCAATGCAGTGATCAAGCACAGTGAGATGCAGTGAAGAGCAGAAAGATTCAAGCGCAGAACAAATGCAGTATACAAGTGCGGTGTTCAAGTGCAGAGCTGAGTACAAGCGCAATGATCAAGTGCAGATCAGATCACTAAGCGCAACTATAATCAGTTCATCATAGAGATCTCAGTCCGGTGAAAATACTGAATCAGAACTGATTAATATATCCCAGAAGAAGGGATATAATCACTGGTGCAAGAGTGCAGCTCTTCGAGGATAAGATTTAAAGTACCTTCGAAGAGCTGGTTCAAGCAACTAGTAGAAGATTGGTGTACTTGCTGATGGTTTGGAATATGTGTCCGAATGGAAAAAGAGACCAGCAAGTACACATGATCAAAGAAGAGCAGATCAGAGAGGCTTTTGACGAGAAGAATAGAGCCAGATCACGGAAGATAAAACCTGATCAGGGATCTTGGCTAAGCTGGATGCTTATGAGAGAGATGAGCTTATTGAACAATGTCGACGCCTATGATGATGTGAATGTGGAAGACTGCTCTAGTGAAAAAAGAAACCAGCTGGGAAGGAAACCAGCTGAGAAACAAGTTCATATCCCAGCAATGTTCAAGAGCAGTCGTCATGAAAAAGAGCAGAATATGTTGAAGAGGCGACCAGCTCAGTGTAATGAACAAGCCAGCTCGAAGCAATGAGATAAGTTGGTTAAAGTCAAACCGGTTCAACAAGAACAGCAGAGATCAAGAGCAGGAAAGACCAGAACAAGAGCAGCTGAGTACAAGAGAAGTACAAGAGCAGATGAGAAGTGCAACTTAGAGATGAAGGAAACCAGCTGGGAGGACACCAGCTGATAGACCAGATCTGGACAGATCAACTCATACGAACAAAACAGTTTGAACACAAATATACAAAGACTGAATTATATTGTTCAAAGTGATTTGTTTTCGTCATGTCCACATCAGGTACAAGACGAACAGAGCTCAAAGTTATCAAAGGCTGCAGAAGCGCCGATAAAAAGAGCTCAAGTCAAATAAAGCCTGCAACACATTAAAATTCAAAGGACACAAAGTACAATCTTGTCAGAAGACTTTTCAACGGCTACAACTTTGTGTCCAACGGACAAAACTGCAAAGAGGCTTATATTGAAAAGCAGAGCACACGCAGAAGAAGAAGAGTGAAGCAGAGAGTGTATGTGCAAGTGCAGAATGCAAAACAGAAGAATGCACAACACAAAGCAGTGCTAGTCGCAAGTTTGCACACTGTGTGGCAGCTGGTGTGCAAGCTGGTCGTGTGGTGTGCAAGCTGGTCGTGTGCTCAGGTGTGAGCTGGTTCACAGGTCGTGAGCTTTAAAGTAAAATCAAGTCGACGACACAATCTTGGGAAGACATTGAGATACCTGCTCATAGAGGAGCACTTCCTGGTGTGTGAGATGTTATATTCGAGAGATTTAGCGTTAACTGTAAATCTCACACACGATTACTCATACATTCGAGAGTTCAGCAAAATAGAAAATGAGTGAATCAAATCAAACACTCTCCATTTTAGTCTTTGGACAGTCGTTAAACAAGTCTTGTAGCCTTTCTCACTGAGGCGTAAAAGAAGTGATGTTAGACACACAGCTTGCGGGCTGGTGTGCATAGGTGGCTAGGAGTTCTTGCGACCGAGGGCTGTCGGAACTAGTTGCAACAGAGGCTGTTGTAATCAAAGTCTTCTAGTGGATCCTTCCAGTGTGGAAGAAGGGGATACGTAGGAGATCCAGCTCCGAACTTCCATAAATAAATTGCAGCATATCTCTTTCCAGCTTTCTGCTTTTAACATTCATGCATTGCATGTTTTAAGTTGTATTAAAACCTGTTAAAGTAGCTTTTGATTTTCAGAGTTCATTTTGGGTTGTTTCCGCATGATTATTTTTCATAACCCAATCTGTATCTCGTGCACAAACCTTTCAAGAATACTGAGCTATTGCAGCTCATGTTCTAAACAACCAGATCGCAATGTTTTCTACCGTGCTGGTCAGCGCTATACTGGAACCAGCAATGGCGCGATCCAGTTTTCCCTAGTGCGTGCTGTTTTTCGGACAATTTATTTTAAATGCACATAATTTGAGGGCCTTCGATCCTAACAGATGGCCTTAGGCCTTCCTGGGCCCATTAACCTGGTTTAAGCACATGAAATATCTATAAATAGGGGCTTAGGGGGAGCTATTCATTTGCACCAAGTTGAGCAATTGACTCACTTCTTCCCCTCATCCCACTCTCGCCCACCACTCCTCCAACCGTCGCCGTTGCTAGCCACCACTGCCGCACGTCGCCGAAACCCCATTCCGGCCGTCTTGGAGAGGAGATTCTATCCGTGAATTTTATTTTTTGGTTTTCTAGTGCAAACAATTGAGATCTCGGTCGTGGACCAGATTACGCGCTGTTTGAGTTCAGCCATTGAAGGGTCATCTCCCTTTGCGGACTAGTCGAAGCGGGGCGCCAAGTCGCCAAAAGAAAATCTTCTAAACATCCTATGCATGTTTAATTTTCCTTTTATTTATGTATGAACGTTCCTGGACACATAAATTTTTAAACTTTTGCTACGCCCCAGGAGCAAGATCCAGATCCGCCGTTGCGCCAACACTTTCAGTTATACCTACAGGATCATGGGGTGATGTTGCTAGATGATTTTACCATGATCGGATGGGTAGGTCAAAAAAATGTGTTTTACGAGTCACAAGGAGTTTTGAGCCTACGACTAGCTGTATTCCTGAATCATTGTGGGTCACAAAGTACTGGTTTTCCAATTCCCATATGGATATGGAGCTCAAAGTGTTGGTACGAAAGTTTGATTTTGCATAATAATAATCACTTTTGTAAACTGAGGGCATCGGCGATATCCGATCGATGGTCGGGATTAGGATGGCACCACATTGAGGAACTCAAAACGAATGTGCAGCGTTTGACTCGAAATGAATGTGCAACATTTGAGTCGAAACGAAAGTGCACAGTTTGAGTCTACTCAAATTCTATCTCTATATCTATAAATATGGCATTGGGGCACATCCCTTGATTATTGAATCATAACTCTAGTCTTCCATCCCCTCTCCTCCACACGCCTCCACCTCCCCTCGACCGCTGCCACCGCCATTCTAGGTACCGCCCTTTTGACGTCGTGCCTTGCTATGTTCGCCTCGATGAGGAGATTCCGTTCGTGACAATGCACCGTGCTTTCTAAAGGCAAGGTGGTGAAGGAATTTGGAAAACGGTCGTGGACCAGACTGGACAAACAAACCATAGATTCAACCGCACCACTTAAATCCGGAATAGTCTCTGGAGCGAAGTCGCCAAAGGTAACAATCAAAACCCCATATGAATTTGTTATTATTACCTTATTTTGTGTTTATGTATGAAGATCCCTGGTGCAAAATTTTTAAACTTCCGTTGTGCGTCATCCGGATCGGTCGTGCGCCAACAGTGGTATCCGAGCCTGGTTTGGATCGGTCATACGTAAAATTTTTAATGAAATTGCATTAAAAAAATCCGATGACGGGATGCCGTGCAGCAGCCACACGGGTGTCGTGCACACGTTGCTCACATGTCGCGCCGCACGCTGCATGCCCGTCGCGCACTCGTTGGGCGCACGATGCGACGCAATCGTTATGCGGACATTGCACGGTCGTCGAGCACACAGCACGCGGCCGTCGCACACGCCCGCCCGACCTTGTGCGTGCCTATCGTGCACAGCGTCCCACCTGTGCGTGCCAGCCTTGCTCGCGTCCTCGCCCCACCACGCACACATGCTTCGTACGCTGCACGTGCGGCGCGAGGCGGTGGTGTGACGGTGGTCCTGTGCTGGCGTTGGATTCAAATGATAATAAATATGTCCGGTAAGCTCAGCCTTTGAATCCTTTTTTGCATTTAATGAGCATTAATAGATTGTACCGTGCTTCGTATCGCTCCATTTAATGTTAAAATCTTTATCCGGCTAGGCTCTGATATATTTTGATAAATTATCAAAAAGCATAAACTTTCTTTCAAGTCATAGCCTCGAAGTTTCTTCTGATATTCTCTTGTTTTTGATTTGATTTATTCAGCTATTCTCTACTAAGCTGATCTGTTCTGAGTCAAAACTGAACTGTTCTCGATCGTGAGCTAATCGAACTGCTATACCATTTTGTTCTTGAACTGATATCATCCGATCTGTTTGATTTATATGAAAATCTAGACTGATATGTTGAAAGTCCTTAATCTGAACATTTCTTCAATCCTGATCTGATTTACTCAGTCTTTCCTGATCTGATCTGCTCTTCTATTCTGAAACTCAAAACTGACTTGACTTTATTCATCCTGTTCGGAGTTGACTTTACTCAGTTTATAGATGATTTTTGGCCTGAGATAATCTGATAACCTTCGAGCTAACTTTTGTCACCGAAACTTAGAGTATTTTTTTTAACAAAATCTAACCTTCTTAACTTTTATTCTTTGTTTTGATTATATGATAATTGCACGGTCCGAAGTCATTTTTCAAACGAAAGGTCACAATTCAAAAAGAATTTTTGACTATGATTAATTTTTAAATTATCTCGTTTACTTTTCAGGATGATTTTTTTAGGAAATGATTTCACATTCATATTTTTTACAGAACCATAAAGATAATTTAAATTCAAACAATATTAATGTCATTTCAATTTAATTTTTAAAATCTTTCAAAAAGATAGCTCTATTCCACATTTATTGATCATTTTGGTTTATTTATACATTGATACACAAAAATCTATGAATTTTGAATGAAATAAAAAATATTTCATCTTCTCCTTCGTCGTGATGGGAGCGGGCATCCCTCGGCATATGCTGTGAACAAAAACATCACATCATTGATAAAAAGTTGGTGGAGAATGTTAGATAAGCATGAAATGATATAATAACCAAAGTATCAAACATAATATTGTTCCAAATCATGTTGAAGTAAATGGTTGGCAAGGATGTTAGTATGTGAGATCCTAAAACCATAGATTTGCATGTTTTTACAATGTGTTTCATACTACTTATATAGTTGTTCTGAATTAGTCTTTTTTGTTATAACAAAGATTTAATTTATTGTATAAATATGAACCAAATCCCTTTGAGATGATTGTGCTTAATGAACTTACTTGGATCTCTTGTCACTATATCGCCAAAATACTCTACGCAAATTCGTGTCTTCGAGTATAAAACACTAAGAATGTATGTGGCTCGGTAGACAGCTGATGCATTATAACAAGCGGCGTCTTCTTCTATTAAGTCACAATCGACAACTTCGGAATATTCACAAGTGTCACTTATAAATACTTCTAGCGTTCGTGGATGAATGTTGTTTTTTGCTTCACACCATTCACGCTGCATCATTGACATTTTGTATAGGGAATTAGTGTCAAACTATATACAAAATTGTTATTTCGATAAATGTAAAATACACATTAGTTTTAAGTGGAGAATGAAAGAGAACAGAGGGTGCAGTTGGATCGATGGATTTCTAGTTTTTCAATTTAATCAAGCATTTTCAATATAATTAGACAATTTTTATTTGACTTTAATAATAAAAATTACACAACTTATGAAACTAAAAGTTAAATATATAATGTTATTTTCATGATTAATAATTTCCATACCTCATCATGAGTTTCAGGCCTTGACGAAATGCATCCAGCCGTTGTAGTTTGAATGCGTGAACACACAAATAAAAATAGCAAGCACAAGCATGCATCAAAAGGAGCCATTGTTTCTTCTATTCTTAATTTTAGCTGAGGTTAATTTATTGGAGTTGATTTCATATGTTATGAGGCTCCTTTATTTATAGACCAGTAAAGAGCATCTGAAATTAATTCCCTAATCTTTTCTTTTTATTTCCGGATATTAAATTTACGAGAGTTGCATAAAAACTATATGCAACTTTGCTGAATTTTAATGAGGAAATATATCTTTTATTATCTTTACTTTTTTCATTTTTCCCCATTTTTTGTCCAATCAACAATGAATTTGCAGTCCGAAATTTAATTAGGTAATTTTTCGGACAACTTGTATTTTTTTTAATTCATTTTGGTGTTTTTTAGCCATAGTATCGTGTCTGCTTGTCAAAAAATGATCAAAATGAAAAAAATATAAAGTTATCATGCTAAAAGTTAAAAGAAAAACTAATTATGTGACTAAAAGTCTAATTTCACCATAACTAGACAAAATGCAAGTTTAGGATTAAAAAAACAAATTCATCAGTCATAACACTAAAACAGAAAAACAATACAAGTTACATTACAAAATTTTTGATATTATCAATTTTAAGTGGGTAGGTTTGCTATAAAATAAATCTATGACAGTTCGACTCAATCCATACATAAAGTGAAAAGTAATAACAATTTTTAAAATAAAATAACACATTTTCACATTCATGTCACATTGGATGTATTAACAGGTAAAAGATTTCTATCAGATAAATTTGAGAACATTGTACTGAAGTTTTCTATCTAAAGAAGAAGACTTCTTGTTGGTCCCAAGTGGGGCACCTCGAGATATAAATATTAAATTTGGAGAATAAAATGGACACCGAAATTTTTACGAGGAAAACCCCTAAAAATTATTAGGGTAAAAACCACGGATAGGATGAAAAATACCACTATAATATTTTGAGAATTACATCATCTCACTATGTTTCCAAAGAGATATACACTCTCTTAATACAAAAGAAACCTGTCTAACAAATATTATAAAAATACACTCTGACTGTCACAAAACAAAGTAATTCTCTCTTGTTTGTGTCCAAATTCGTCCAACAACATTTGAATCCATATAGCCTCCTTGCAAGTTTGAGTGGCTGCCATGTATTCTGCCTCCGTTGTTAATAAAGCCACAACTGTCTGCAGTTTTGAAACTCATCTTACCGCACCTCCTACAAGTGTACACATAACCAGTAGTAGATTTTCTCTTATCAGTATCACCTGCATAATCTGAATCAAAACATAGCATCTGAGTGTCAAATCTGATCCTCTAAAACATAATGCAGCATTTGAGGTACCCTTAATGTATCTAAGGATCCTCTTCACCGTACTCCAATGCTCTCATCCAGGATTCGCCATGTATCGACTAACTCTTCCCACTGCTTGTGCAATGTCTGGTCTAGTACAAATCATTGCGAACATCAAACTCCCCAATACCGATGCATATGGTATTCGAGACATCTCCATCATCTCTGCTTCATTGATAGGACCAATATCAGATGATAACTTGAAGTTAACAGGAATAGGGGTTGAGATTGGCTTACTGTCTTGCATGTTGAAGCGGTGCAAGATTTTCTTCAAATAATTTGTCTGTGAAAGTCAAATATTTCTGTTACTTCTGTCTCGATGAACTTGTATCCCTAGAATCTTGTTGCTGGTCCTAAGTCCTTCATATCAAATTTTCTAGCCAAATGTGCCTTCAATTCTTGGACACTATCTTTGTTGGGGCCTGCAACCAACATGTCATCCACATACAACAGTAAAATGATATAATCATTTCCACCAGATCTCTTGAAATCTGTGCAAGGGTCTGCAGTCAATCTGTTGTATCCAAGGCTCATGATATATGAATCAAATCTCTTGTACCAACACCTTGGCGCCTGTTTGAGACCGTACAAAGATTTCTTCCACTTTCAAACCAAGTTCTCTTTGCCTTTTTCAACAAAACCTTCTGGCTGGAGCATACAGATTTCTTTTTCAAGATCGCCATGAAGAAAAGCTGTTTTCACATCTAGTTGTTCCAGATGTAGGTCAAACACCGAACACAATGCTAACACGCTCTGACTGTATTGAGCCGAACCACAGGAGAAAATACCTCGTTAAAGTCAATGACTTCTTTTTGAGCACACCCTTTCACCACTAATCTGGCACGATACCGCTCCACTTGGTTATTGCCATCACGCTTGATCTTATAGACCCATCTATTATCGATAGCTTTTCTCCCTTGTGGTAGGGTAACAAGGTCCATGTTTTATTCCTGTTTAAAGCTTGCAATTCTTCCTACATTGATGTCATCCACAAGGAAACATAAGTGGAACGGTGTCGTTTGGCTTAGCGTTTAGTTGAGAGGTCTGATGCGCGAGCAAGAGATCTGATTGCCTTAGCAAGAGATCTGGTCAGCGACGACGCAGAATCATACTTCACGACATTCAGACTTCACTACACGCGAATTCAGATTTCACATATGGAAATCAGATTTCTCTCGTAATTTCCTCAAATAAATCAAATTCAGATGCCTCCGACCGAACGCAGACCTCTCTAACCAGATGCCTTCAAATTCATATTTCTCCACGAAAATTCAGATTTCACAACGCAAAATTCGGATTTCTCGACGCGAATCTAGATTCTTGGTACAGGAAACTTCACCCGTAAAATTCAGAAATATTTCTCACGCGTACAAGGCAGATTTCACTCTGTAACTGCCGATTTAGGGAATTAATGGCCGATTTACTCACCCAAATCAATGCCTACGTTAAGGATTTTGTAACAGTCGATGTAATGGCCATAAAGACAGAGATTTAAGGCCTTAAATGACAGACCTTTTGTTGGGATCCGGATCACGCCCCCCGGCGAGGCAGCAAAAGAACAGAAAAACATGTGCCGGAAGACGATCAATACGATAAAACAATAACAACTATGACATTCATATGGCGTTTAGAATCACTACCTTGCTGGCAACTCGTGCCTGGCTCCGACCGGTTTCGTAAAGAAAACGGCACTTCACGGTAGGCGGCGGTAGGTATCGTCAATCAGGTCCACGACCGGAGACAAGATTCCTTCGTCAGCCTGCACTAGAAGGCCTGACGAGATCTGCACGGACGGATTCTCCTCGTCGAGTTGGCCGGAACGAATTTCCGGCGAAGAGGCGGCAGCGGCGCTAGGCGGCGGCGGCGGCTTTATGAAGAGAGGAGGGGCGGCGATTGCTTTAGGGTTAGGAGTGTTGTTATGTTATGATAATGATCTAGGTTTAAGTCTACCTTATGTAGAATTAAAGATGGACTTGGACCGGCCCAACGGGCCCGGGTCCAACGGATGAACATTCAGTTCATCCCCATCACCGAGACTTCATTATAACTCCGATCGCCGATCAGATCGGACCGATCGACTCAGTTTCCAAAACTGAATTCTATGATCTGAAAAACCATTTTTCAGAACCCCAGTGCAAAATGACCGTTTTGCCCCTCAACATCGGCAAATCACGATTTGACCTCTGTTGACTTTTTAGGAAGTCGCACTCCCAAAATCCTCTTCTCATGATCAACACATTGAGCTGAGTATCCGTGCGGGAATCTGGAATCCAGTACTTGTGTGACCCTCAATGGTTCAGGGATACAGCTAGCCGTGGGCCCACAACCATTGTGGCTCCGGAATCACAATTCTGGACCTGTCCAACGGATCATGGTAAAAGCGTCTAGCAACATCGCCCCATGATCCCCTAGGTATCACTGATAGTGCCTGCAAGAACCAGTTGGTCGTGGTTAGCGTACAGTACGGTCCTTTCAATCCATATATCCCGATCAGATCAACGACCATTGGTAAATCGAGAGTCGCTAAAGATCCGATAGCTATGCGTAACAAAACCTTCTGGCTGGAGCATATAGATTTCTTTTTCAAGATCGCCATGAAGAAAAGCTGTTTTCACATCTAGTTGTTCCAGATGTAGGTCAAACACCGAACACAATGCTAACACGCTCTGACTGTATTGAGCCGAACCACAGGAGAAAATACCTCGTTAAAGTCAATGACTTCTTTTTGAGCACACCCTTTCACCACTAATCTGGCACGATACCGCTCCACTTGGTTATTGCCATCACGCTTGATCTTATAGACCCATCTATTATCGATAGCTTTTCTCCCTTGTGGTAGGGTAACAAGGTCCCATGTTTTATTCCTGTCTAAAGCTTGCAATTCTTCCTACATTGATGTCATCCACAAGGAAACATCCGAGCTTTGAGTGGCCTCTTAGAAACTCGACGACTCAACATCCTCTGTTAGTAGACAGTATGCAATATTGCTTCCAGTGACATAATCTGAAATCCAACCTGGTGGTCTTGTGAAAACCCAGAAAAAAAAAACTCGGGTCAAACAGATCTCTCCCGGTCAAAGCCGACCTCTCTCGGTCAACTCAGATTTGTGAGAGAGATCTGATCTCGCCAGGTGCTTGGACGTTTGCCAGCGTGTTTTGGTAGCGTGAGAATGATACGCCGTCGTTTAGCGTGTAAGGGTGAGATCTGATCATTCGTTAGCGCTAGGAATCTGTTTTGAGTCTGCCAACGTGTTTTTGGGTTGAGTGCAACACGTCGTCGTTTGAATAAGTGGAACGGTGTCGTTTGTCTTAGCGTTTAGTTGAGAGATCTGATGCACGAGCAAGAGATCTGATTGCCTTAGCAAGAGATCTGGTCAGCGACGACGCAGAATCATACTTCACGACATTCAGACTTCACTACACGCGAATTCAGATATCACATATGGAAATCAGATTTCTCTCGTAATTTCCTCAAATCAATCAAATTCAGATGCCTCCGACCGAACGCATACCTCTCTAACCAGATGCCTTCAAATTCAGATTTCTCCACGAAAATTCAGATTTCACAACGCAGAATTCAGATTTCTCGACGCGAATCTAGATTCTTGGTACAGGAAACTTCACCCGTAAAATTCAGAAAGATTTCTCACGCGTACAAGGCAGATTTCACGCTGTAACTGCCGATTTAGGGGATTAATGGCCGATTTACTCACCCAAATCAATGCCTACGTTAAGGATTTTGTAACAGTCGATGTAATGGCCATAAAGACAGAGATTTAAGGCCTTAAATGACAG
>KQ999131.1:4838-19979 GCA_001598015.1 Dorcoceras hygrometricum
GGCGTGGTGGCCGGAACAAGTCCGGCGAAGGGGCGGCGGCGCGTGGCCGACGTGCGGTGGCGCGTGTGGAGGCGTGTCCGAGGGAGAGGAGAAGAGGTGGGGGCGGCGGCCAAGAGCTTGGAGTAGGGTTTTGTGGTTTGTTCTTGTGTGATTAAAGCCCTAAACCAATTTAACTAAATAAAGATGGTACATGGGCTTGAACCGGCCCAATGGACTTGGGTCATACCCAGGTCCATATGAACATTCGGTTCATTTAAATCACTGCGGTTTCAGGAGTATCAGATCGTACCGATCTAGTCAGTTTCCAAAACTGAACGTTATGATGTGAAAAAAAATTTTTCAAATTACCTAGTCCAAAATGACAGTTTTGCCCCTCAACTTTGGGAAATCACAATTTGACCCCGGTTGACTTTTAGAAAGTCGCACTCCCCAAAATCCTCTTCCTATGCTCAACACATTGAGCTCAGTTTCCATGCGTTAATAATGAATCCAGTACTTGTGTGACACTCAATGGTTCAGGGATACAGCTAGCCGTGGGCCCACAACCATAGGGACTCCGAAATCACAATTTCGGACTTGCCCAACGGATCATGGTAAAGCGCCAAGCAACATCGCCCCATGATCCCCTAGGTATCACTGATAGTGCCTACAAGAAACAGTTGGTCGTGGTTAGCGTACAGTACGGTCCTTTCAACATATATATCCCGATCAGATCAACAAACATTGGTAAATCGAGAGTCGCTAAAGATCCGATAACTATGCATACATCTTGGAGATCGAATAGTGACATCGCGAGTGTAACTAGGTAAACCCATTTATCTAAAACACATCCAGTACTCTGGCCAGAGATTTATTCACTATTATTCTCACAGATAGCATAGGATATCCACGCATGAAAGCGAGCGGTGAATCCTCGACAACGAAGCATCGACTCCTACATACATCGGGACCTCACCCAATCCCGCCACCTAATGACCCCAAGTGAGTCGGTAAAATGTCACAAGTTGGCTAGTTGGGCATCTACTCTAACAGGTAGAGGCTGTAGTGAACTGGGAGCGTCCCAAGAACGTTTCGGAGATTCGTAGATTTTTGGGATTGGCTAGCTATTATCGACGCTTCATTGAGAGATTCTCTAGTATAGCTAAGCCCATGACACAATTGACCCAGAAGGATAAGAGATTTTTTTGGATGGAGGAATGAGAGAATAGTTGTCAATTGCTCAAGGAGAAGCTAACTACAGCGCCAGTGTTCGCTTTACCTTCAGGTTCAGGAGGTTTTGTAGTATGTTCTGATGCTTCGCTCAGTGGATTGGGTTGCGTGTTGATGCAGAATGGGCGATTCATTGCGTATGCTTCCCGTCAATTGAAACTTCATGAGCCTCCATACCTAGTTCACGAATTGGAGTTGGCGGCCGTTGTCTTTGCTTTGAAAATTTGGCGCCACATCTCTATGGCGAGCAGTTTGTGGTGTATACTGACCACAAGAGTCTTCAGTATCTCTTCTCCCAGTCCAACTTGAATATGAGGCAGCGTAGATGGATGGAGCTGCTTAAGGATTTTTATTGCGAGATTCAGTATCAGCCTGGGAAAGTTAATGTAGTTGCTGATGCGCTTATTAGGAAAGCTCAAGTGTCGATGCTTGCATCGCTAAATATCTCTAAGAACTATGAGAATCTAAGCACTACTGGTTGGAGTTTCTACCCAAGTAGTGATTATGTTGTGGTGTCATCTTTTCAATTCGAGCCACAGATTGTTGCGGATATTAGGGCAGCCCAGAGAACTGACCCATATATCCATCAGTGGAAGTTGAAAACTCAATCAGGTGAGCTGGAGGATTATTCTGTTACACCTGATGGTTGTTTGAGATTTTGGGGTAGGTTAGTAGTGCCCAACTTGATCGATTTGAGGGAAATGATTTTAAGAGAAGCTCACTGTAGCCGTTATAGTGTCCATCCTGGTGCAAGGAAGATGTACCATGCCTTAAAACCGCACTATTTGTCAGGAAGATGTACCATGCCTTAAAACCGCATTATTTGTCAGGCCTCGTGCACACTCAGAGTTAAAACACGCAAAACATAGCGGAAGCAATAAAAAGTGGCTTAAAATTTTCGCTTGGCCTGACGGTTATAACAGATAATTTAAAATAACACAATTCTTAAAATAATCCCAGTTTACATTTGGAAATACAACAGTACAGCAATACAAATACTAACAACAATACAACAGCTGGCAACGCTACAACTGAATTAAAACTAAAGCACAGGGCATTCCCCGGCTGACAGCACTAGTACATAATATGCTATACGCTAACTGGGACACTCTATCCACCACCTGGGGCACCACCAACTGGATCAAAGCCACGCCCAGTTGTGAATCCTGGAAAACCTGTACAACCAGCAGGCAACAACACATAGTCCCAGAGGGACCTCGGGTCAAACCCCAGTACGGAGAGCAACAATACAGCAAACAGAAATCAGTAGATAAACGTACAAATGCTATGCAAGAGATCGAAGTACAACCAAAAGATGGAAGCCGAGAGATCTCAAAACAACAACTTGACAACTGGATAACACAACTCAACAGGTGGAGCGGGACAATTGAAGGACAGTAGTCAAAGAATGTATAGTGAGTATATGGGAGCTACCCACTCGTCTCACTTATACTACACCAGATGCGACAATAGCTCAACCTGCTGTTGCCCACTCATGAGGTGTGGGAGCTACCCACTCCGCCCATAGAGGCTAACAGTCCCAGCAGGGAGATGAGGGACGGGAGTTACCCGCGCACCACCAGCTTTATGGTATACGGGATTTTCCCACGCGCCTCCAGATTTATGGTATACGGGGTAACAACTTAAGCCCAGCATACTAGTACACTCAGATAGAATACAAGGCATAGCTAGAGAAACAGAGCCCAACGACTGAATATGCGTGTATGCAAATGCAACAACTGATATTACAAACATGCACAATAATAACAGCAAAGAGCATACACAACAAGGCACGTAATCCACGCTCAATCAAAAGCTGTAACAAAGCTCAACATCCGTACCTTAACTTCTGAATTATATCTAGCACATGCAGATTTCCATAATGGAAGTCCTAGCAACGCTGATCCACCACCTGCTAAGCCAATACAAGCAATTGCTCAAGGACTACAACTCAGAACCACAGCAGCTGGGAGCTACGACTCTACCAGCGCTAGATCTACCTTTCTATCACCATGAATTCTAACAAAGCTTAAAGTAGAATCTTTACTTACACCAACAACCTAGGATGGGATGCGAAATCCGACGCTTATGCTAACAGACTACACAAGGGAGATGTCTCTGCGATCCTCTTCCAGCTCCTCCACTGCCTACGAAAAGGGTATGAGATGAAACGCCTTAGCAAGAGGAGTCCAACGCTACCACTCTCGCTCTCTTCGGAGCTATCTACCGACGACAATTGAAACGAAGAAGATTATTGTGAACAGTAACTAGGGTATCGCGACAAGATTATGTTCATGGGAAATATTTCTAAGTGTCGGGAAAACAATAATTGAACGCAAGGACCAAGTCCTCTATTAATAATCACCACTAACTGTGAGACCTATGTTTTTGCAATCAGGTGTTCGTCGATGTGTTTGGCATAGACATCACTTTTGCCTATGTGTTGGAATCAGCAGCAGTAGTAGTGGGATCAGCCGTTGAGTGATCGCGTCAGTTGTTGATATTTCAGATGTTGCGTGTTGGTAGGAAGCAGCAGCAATGCTGACGTGGATTCCAGACGCTGGTGTATTAGCACGTATCCAGCTGTTGTGAGTGATCAGCTGTTGGTATGTTAGTTGCGGTGATCAGCAGAGAGCGCTAAGGGACTTAGAAGCGACGATGTTTTTTGTTCAGGAACCAGCTGTTGGTTTCGTTACTGTGTTTCGTAGCGGATAGCAAAACTATGTCGTTTAGATAAGTTGGAACGACAGCGTTTTGAGTGGAGCTCTTTGTATCAGCTGTTGGTTGTGGTAGACATCAGTTGTTGAGAGATCTCATGCGTTTTGGCTGCTGGTTTGTGAATCAGCTGTTGGTAGCAAGGTGACGTGTTCTTCTGCGACGTCGTTTGGTTAAGTTGGTGCGACGCCGTTTAGCTATAGCGTTGTTTAAAAGATTCAACTGCTGGTTGTTATATTAACGATAGGCAAAAGCTGATGCGAGATTCCTGCTGGTTGGGAATATTAGTTGTGACAACTGATTTTGTCGGTGGATCTTTTCCCGTTTCTATCTGCTGTTTGAGTAGTGTATTTAAGAGAAGACTTGTTCTTCGATTGTTTAACAGATTCCATACTTAAAAATATTTTCCCGATAGCAAATCTTGTCGCGAACCCTAGTTACTGTTCACAGTAACCTTATCCGTCCTAATTTCCGGTGGTAGACAACTCTGACGAGAGTGAGAGTGGTAGCGTTAGACTCCTCTCACTAAGGCGTTTCGTTCTATACCTATTTAGAAAGCGTTCGAGGAGCTGTAAGAGGATCGTAGGAGCTTTACGATACCTCCCTTGTGTAGTTTGCTAGCATAAGCGTTCCCTGCTGTGCCAGTTGTTTCGTTGGGGTAAGTAAAGATGCTACCTTTAAGCTTTCTTAGAGCTTTCCGTTGAATTAGGAAGGTGGATGAGCGCTGGTGGAGTTGTAGCTCCCAGCTGCTGTTATTTTACGTTTCGGTTTTTGAGCAGTGGCTTTTGTTGATATAGCAGGTGATAGATCTGTGTTGCTCGGATTTGATTGTAGCAGCTGTGTGTGGTAATTATAGCTCAGAAGATGGTGAGGTACGGATGTTGAGCTTGTATTACGGCTGGAATTGGCATGGATATTATGTTTGATTGCTGTGTGTGTGTTAGGATAAAATTTATGGTTTTGGTGATAACATAATGACAAGTTAAATTTGGATAATCAGACGCAATGTGTAGTAGTGAATCCAGTCGACAGGCTTATCCAGTCGTGACTACAGTAAATCAGTTGTGAGGTAAAACTAGTTGTTAGCTACAGTGGTATGGTCAATCAGTCGATGGGTTATCCAGTCGAGAGCTACAGTGAATTTATCTTTGGTATTGAATCAGTTGCAGGCTACAATGTTTTGTTTATTCAGACGCAGGGTTATTGATTCAGTCAATGGAAAAACCAGACGCAAGCTACAATTGATTGCTCTACCAGACGCAAGCTACAGTGCCTTATATGAGCAGACGTAAGAATTCAAATATTAGCGTGTGCAAAACGACAGCGTTGGAATAAGTTGAAGTGACATGGTATTGGAACCAGTCGAGAGCTACAGTTATTTGTGAATCTAGTCGATGGGTAATCCAGTCGCAATGTCGTAGCTTTATAAGTTGATGATTGGAAAAACCAGACGAGAGCTACAGTGCTATAGTTAACCAGTCGGGGTTTTTAGCAAAACGATGTCGTATGGATAAGTTAAAACGTCAGCGTTTTAACTAACCAGTTGTTGGATTTCTAAAGAACCAGTCGAGGAATAATGCACGTGGTATAAAGGAAACCAGTCGATGCATATATTTAAACATCATCCAGTCGCAACCTCATAAACAACGATGGTGTTGTACTGGTGAACAAGAGAAATTTTCAGGCGCAAGCGATAAAGAAATTCAAATACGATTGTTTACTCAAATTGGAAAAGATTAACAGAATCGTACAAATGCCTGGAATTTAGGAGAAAACGTCGGTAATATTTTGGGTAAATAGTACATATTTTCAGAGGTTGTTACACGGTTATTGCACAGATATGGAAATCGACAAATTAGCTCTGACAGTGTGTATTTTACCTTGTAGCTGTTGTTATATTAACGATAGGCAAAAGCTGATGCGAGATTCCTGCTGGTTGGGAATATTAGTTGTGACAACTGATTTTGTCGGTGGATCTTTTCTTGTTTCTATCTGCTGTTTGAGTAGTGTATTTAAGAGAAGACTTGGTCTTCGATTGTTTAACAGATTCCATACTTAGAAATATTTTCCCGATAGCAAATATTGTCGCGAACCCTAGTTACTGTTCACAGTAACCTTATCCGTCCTAATTTCCGGTGGTAGACAACTCTGACGAGAGTGAGAGTGGTAGCGTTAGACTCCTCTCGCTAAGGCGTTTCGTTCTATACCTATTTAGAAAGCGTTCGAGGAGCTTTAAGAGGATTGCAGGAGCTTTACGATACCTCCCTTGTGTAGTTTGCTAGCATAAGCGTTCCATGCTGTGCCATTTGTTTCGTTGGGGTAAGTAAAGATGCTACCTTTAAGATTTCTTAGAGCTTTCCGTTGAATTAGGAAGGTGGATTAGCGCTGGTGGAGTTGTAGCTCCCAGCTGCTGTTATTTTACGTTTCGGTTTTTGAGCAGTGGCTTGTGTTGATATAGCAGGTGATAGATCTGTGTTGCTCGGATTTGATTGTAGCAGCTGTGTGTGGTAATTATAGCTCAGAAGCTGGTGAGGTACGGATGTTGAGCTTGTATTACGGATGGAATTGGCATGGATATTATGTTTGATTGTTGTGTGTGTGTTAGGAAAAAATTTATGGTTTTGGTGATAACATAATGACAAGTTAAATCTGGATAATCAGACGCAATGTGTAGTAGTGAATCCAGTCGACAGGCTTATCCAGTCGTGACTACAGTAAATCAGTTGTGAGGTAAAACTAGTTGTTAGCTACAGTGGTATGGTCAATCAGTCGATGGGTTATCCAGTCGAGAGCTACAGTGAATTTATCTTTGGTATTGAATCAGTTGCAAGCTACAATTTTTTGTTTATTCAGACGCAGGGTTATTGATTCATTCAATGGAAAAACCAGACGCAAGCTAAAATTGATTGCTCTACCAGACGCAAGATACAGTGCCTTATATGAGCAGACGCAAGAATTCAAATATTAGCGTGTGCAAAACGACAGCGTTGAAATAAGTTGAAGTGACACCGTATTGGAACCAGTCGAGAGCTACAGTTATTTGTGAATCTAGTCGATGGGTAATCCAGTCGCAATGTCGTAGCTTTATAAGTTGATGATTGGAAAAACCAGACGAGAGCTACAGTGCTATAGTTAACCAGACGGGGTTTTTAGCAAAACGATGTCGTATGGATAAGTTAAAACGTCAGCGTTTTAACTAACCAGTTGTTGGATTTGTAAAGAACCAGTCGAGGAATAATGCACGTGGTATAAAGGAAACCAGTCGATGCATACATTTAAACATCGTCCAGTCGCAACCTCATAAACAACGATGGTGTTGTACTGGTGAACAAGAGAAATTTTCAGGCGCAAGCGATAAAGAAATTCAAATACGATTGTTTACTCAAATTGGAAAAGATTAACAGAATCGTACAAATGCCTGGAATTTAGGAGACAACGTCGGTAATATTTTGGGTAAATAGTACATATTTTCAGAGGTTGTTACACGGTTATTGCACAGATATGGAAATCGACAAATTAGCTCTGACAGTGTGCATTTTACCTTGTAGTGGAGCAGAGGATACGGTTATGAATTATCATAATTTCAAAAGGATTTTGTTTTCCTTAACAGATGTAAATGACCGTTGAAGAATGAAGACTATAAATAGCAAGCGATTTGAATCGAAGAAAATAACTCTTGCTATTACTATTGCTGAAACTCTGCCGAATTACTTTTGAGCCATTCCTTGTTGAAGTACTCTCAAAAAGCTCAAAGACTCGAAGAACACTACTGTAGTTATTCATAGACAAACCTTCGATTCCATTCTCTGGTTCATCTTGTTGAATCAAGTTTCATTGTCTTAGAAACCAGAGAGTTTACAGTACTCAAAATAAGTATATTCATTGTTATAATATTTGATTGAGTCTGTAACAAACGGGCTTCTCAAAAAGCCGTTTGAAAATATACAAGTGTTGTAGATCAGCAGCTGCGTCTGCGTGATAGATTGTGAAGTGTCTAGGAGTTCATACAAGTGAGGCTTGTGTGATCGGGTGTGTGCAGAAGACCTGTGAAACCAAATCTTCTAGTGTTACCTTCCGAGGAGGAAGAAGGGGAGACGTAGGATAATAATATCCGAACTTCCAGAAACAAATCCTGAACTCTTATCTCTTTACTTTACACTCTTGTATACTGCATTTACTTATTATTACTGTTCACAAGTTAATCGGCCTTTTTACGCACAAACATTGTTGGCCGAAAGACTTGCATAAAACTGAGATACCTTAAGTCTGCTAACTCGGACTTAAGCTAAGCCGTTCGTGTAAAACATTTTAAAAGATTTCAAAAATCGAATGAGTTCATTCAACCCCCCCTTCTGAACTCCTATTTGCTTATTGATCATATTTCTGGGACCATCAATTGGTATCAGAGCAGGCGCATCTCAGTTATTGAACAGTTATCATTTGTGCTTTATCTTATATAAATATGTCTACCTCACAAAACAAGATTCCTTTGTTCTCCAGAGATGAATACGATGATTGGAAGATTCACATGCAGGCGCATCTTGCTGCTATGGATGATGAAATGTGGAATGTTATTATTGATGGGCCATTGAAGATAATGAAGCCCAATCTGGCGTTTGCTGTATCAAATGGGGAGCCTCAATTTCTTGAGAAATCCAAACATGAATATACAAATGATGACAAGAAGATAGCCAACTTGGACAATGTGGCCAGGGACATTCTCTACAAAAGTCTGGACAAAGACAAGAATATGTTCAGTAAAATCAAGACCTGTGCCACAACAAAAGAAATCCGGGAAAAGCTGGTCCAGATATGTGAGGGCAGTGATGAAACAAAAGAGAACAATTTGACGGTGGCTCAACAAAAATACGAATCCATCAAGATGAAGGATGGAGAAACCATGACAGAGTTTGATGAGCGATTTAGTGCAATAGTGATCGAACTGAACAGTCTGGGCAAAGAATACAGCAACAGAGAACTTGTACTGAAAGTGATGAGAGCATTGCCCAGAAAGAGAACAAGTTGACGATGGCTCAACAAAAATACGAATCCATCAAGATGAAGGATGGAGAAACCATGACAGAGTTTGATGAGCGATTTAGTGCAATAGTGATCGAACTGAACAGTCTGGGCAAAGAATACAGCAACAGAGAACTTGTACTGAAAGTGATGAGAGCATTGCCCTGAGAGTGGGACGTGAAGACCATGGCGATGAGGGAGTCAAAGGATTTGAACAAGCTAGAGCTTCATGATCTATTCGCAAATCTGAAGGCATATGAGTTTGAACTCGAAACAAGATCTGAAGCGCCATCTACTTCCCAGCCAACCAAAGCATTAGCAGCAACCACAACCCCTGAACAATGCTCTCCAAGAACAAGCAAATCAGCAGATCAACTCAGTGACGACGTCATGTCCCTCTTCGTCAAAAAGTTTTGGAAATACTTGAGAAGATCCTTTAACCCTTCTACTTCATATAATAACTATCATAAATCTGATAAAGTTAATGCTGATCTTACCTGTTTTAACTATGGTCATCCAGGGCATTTTGCAGCTTATTGAAATAGGCCAAAGAAGGAGGACAGATCCAGGGATGACAAGAGAATTGATGATAGATATCGAAGAGATGAGAAGAAGGAGGATAGATACAAGAAGGAGGATCGGTACAACCGTGATGACAAGAATGATGATAGAAATATCGAAAGATCCAAGGAGCGATCAAATGATAGGAGGATGAGAACAAGACCTGAAAGAAGGCTCAATAGAAAGAATGACAGGAAGGTGCTGATGGCAGAAGAGAGCACCAAGAGCTGGGCAGATAGTGATTCGGAATCTTCATCCAGCAGCTCATCATCCAGTGATAGTGAACAGGAGGAAGTTCACTGCCTCATGGCTGATCAAACTTCTGATGAATAGGTATTCGATTTCTCAAACATTGAATTTACACGTGAGAATCTAGTTCAGGCACTGAACAGTATGGTCCATGAGTACAAGACTCTATCTCACACATTTGAGAAAATCAAGGGCGAAAACGCAAGTCTGAAAAATAGTTCGACAGATTCAAGTTCTGATGAGCTTTAGGATGTTTATAGTTTGAAGACTGAGTTGAGTAGGCTGAAGATAGAAAATGATTTGTTGAGAAATGAGGCCAGCGAGCTCAAGGCTGAAGTCGATAAATTAACTAAAGAAATGAGCTCCTGGAACCAGTCTACTCGTTCTCTCCACAAGATGAATGAAAGTCTAAAGCAAGTTTATGATAAATCTGACATTGGCTTCAGTTGTGGTGAGTGCAGTGAAGGGGAGACAAGTACTCAACCACAATTAGTATATTACAAGTTCAACAAAATGAGCTTTGTCAAAGCTAATGTGATATATGATTGCTTTGAGTCGGTAACATATGATGATCAGAACTCTCCAAAGTTGAGTGATAATGGAAAAGCTGGTATCGGCTTTTCAAAACCTGAGAGCTCTAAGCCTAACTGGCTATAACATATGATGATCAGAACTCTCCAAAGTTGAGTGATAATGGAAAAGCTGGTATCGGCTTTTCAAAACCTGAGAGCTCTAAGCCTAACTGGCTAAAGAACAAATTGGACAAAGAAAAAGCCAAAGCTGGTCAAAAATCGATTGTTCCTAACCAGTCGTCGCATAGCTCAAAGAAGGTAAAAACGGGTTGGAGAAATACTCAGCCAAGGAGAGATTCATATGGTCAAAATGTGAAATAAAAACTCAACAGATCTCACCGTAATTATGCACAGACTTTTGTGGATCCTAGCACTAGAAAGACCGTAAGGATAATTCAAGTCTGGGTCTCGAAAGGGGTAATCCAATCTGGACCCAAGTAAAATTGGGTACCAAAATTTGCTTGTGTGATTGCAGGGCAACAGGTACAAAGCTACTAATGACTCAATTATCTAGTATCTGGACAGTGGGTGTGCACGCCATATGACAGGGAACCCAAATCTATTGACAGATGTTGTTCCACACAAAGGCGCAAAAATTGTTTTTGGTGACAATGCACACGGTAACACTGTGGGTAAGGGTAATCTTACCCATGGTAACATCTCTATCTCAGATATATTGGTTGTTGATAATCTCAGTTACAATTTGATTAGTATCAGTCAACTATGTGACAAAGGTTACATAGTTAACTTTCAACAACACACGTTCACAGTTCAGAACTCAAATGGTCTGACTGTATTGGTGGGTAAAAGATCGGAGAATACCTACGTTATCGATTGGTCAGAGCAGTTGAAGTCTGAACAGCTTTGTCTTACAGCTGACTCTTCCAAGAGCTGGTTGTGGCACCAAAGAATGAATCACTTGAACTTCAAAACAATTGCCAAGTTGAGTGAACATGATATGGTTTCTGGTATGCCCAAATTAAAATTTTCTAAGGACAAGATTTGTGCAGCATGCCAACTGGGAAAACAAATTCGATCTACTTTCAAAACAAAAGGCGGTAAACGTTCTTCTCGAAGCTTAGAGATTTTGCATTTGGATCTTTTTGGTCCTGTTTCTATAACCAGCTTAGGGGGAATGAACTACACCCTAGTCGTTGTTGATGATTTTACTAAATATACTTGGGTGGTATTTTTAAAGGCAAAATCTGATACCGCTGACCAGTTGATTAGGCTTTTAAAACGTTTGCAACATGACAAATATTGTACAGTCAACCGGATAATAAGTGATCAAGGAACAGAGTTTTTAAATCAAAAATTATCTTCTTATCTGGATGACATTGGAATAAAGCATGAGCTTTCTGCAGCTAGAACTCCTCGGCAAAATGGTTTAGTTGAGAGGAGAAACCGAACTTTAAAAGAAGCTGCTTGATCTATGATTGCTTATTCAGGCATTTCTCAAAGATTTTGGGCAGAAGCAGTTAACACAGCGTGTTACACTCAGAACAGATCAATGATTAATAAGATGCACGATAAAACCCCATATGAGATCTGGATTGGCAGGAAACCTGATATTTCATATTTCAGGGTGTTTGGATGCAAGTGTTTCATTCATAACAATGGCAAGAAGCATCTAACAGCCTTTGAACCCAAATCTGATGCAGGTATCTTTTTAGGCTATTCTGCAGTGAGCAAAGCATACAGAGTGTTCAACAACAGAAGCTTAACTGTTGAGGAATCCGCCCATGTGATCTTCGATGAAACAAGTTTCAAAACAAACTCAGCTGCAAGCCTTCATGATTCGTGTTCACGTCTGGAATCAACCAAATGGCGTCTGGACAACCAGTCGCAAGTGTTACGTATCAATTGACATCGCAACCAACTACTGTTGACCCAGTCGCAAGCATCACAAGATCAACGTCTGGACATCCAGCTGCAAGCATGTCTTCACCTACGACTGATCAACCAGTCGCAAGCACTTCTTACCAGTTGGAAGCAGACTCACAGCCCAACGATACTCCACATCTAATGGCGTGTTCTGATCTAGTCGTTGCAAACCAGCCAACGACATAGGGGGAACAACAAAGAACAAATCCCATTGGAATTGATCTTCGGTGGAATATAAATCATCCACCTGAGCAAGTCATAGGTAATTTCGAATCCCCTGTTCGCACACAAGGCCAGCTATCTCAGTTTGATCATTTTGATACTGCATTTATTTCGCATATAGAACCTAAGGTAATTGATGAAGCCTTAGCAGACCCAAGCTGGATAGATGCTATGCAAGAGGAGTTGAATCAATTTGAACGCAATAAAGTATGGACACTTGTACCTAGACCTAATAATCATTCAGTGATAGGAACACGTTGGGTCTTTAGGAGTAAACTGAATGAAGATGGAGTAGTAACAAGAAATAAGGCTAGGCTGGTTGCACAAGGCTTTAGGCAAATGGAAGGTATAGACTTTGATGAGACCTTTGCACCAGTAGAAATATTAGAGGCCATACGCATGTTCCTTGCATATGCTGCATATAAAGACTTCAAGGTCTTTCAGATGGATGTCAAGAGTGCCTTTCTAAATGGCGTCTTGACAAAGGAAGTGTACGTTGCACAACCTCCTGGCTTCATAGATCATACAAAACCAGATTTTGTTTACAAACTGGGCAAGGCTCTATACGGGTTGAAGCAAGCACCCAGAGCCTGGTATGATACACTCCCTAATTTTCTTCTTGAGCATAAGTTTACTATAGGCACAGTCGATAAGACGTTGTTTAAATTTGTTAAGGATGATCACGTCTTATTAGTTCAGATTTATGTTGACGATATTATTTTTGGGTCAACTAACCCCAAACTGTGCAAGAAATTTTCCAAGCTCATGCAGGATAAATTCGAGATGAGCATGATGGGGGAGCTAACTTTCTTTCTGGGATTACAAGTTCGACAGCTGGAAAATGGAATATTCATTAACCAAGCTAAATATACTAAAGAATTGCTGAAGAAGTTTGGCATGGAAAACTGCTCAGCAGCAGCAACTCCCATGAGCTCTACAATCAAACTCGACAAAGATGAAGCTGGAACTGCCATCGAGGCATCTCTGTATCGAGGTATCATAGGCTCTCTGCTTTACCTAACTGCTAGCAGACCAGAAATCATGTTTGTTGTCTGTATGTGTGCTAGATTCCAAGCGGAGCCAAAGCAATCACATTATATTGCTGTTAAGAGAATCCTCAAATATTTAAAGGGTACTTCCAACGTGGGTCTTTGGTATCCCAAAGACTCAGGCTTTCAACTAATAGGTTACAGTGATGCAGATTACACAGGTTGCAGGATTGATCGCAGGAGCACAAGTGGAACATGTCAATTCTTAGGGGATCGACTAATCTCCTGGTTCAGTAAGCAGCAGACGTCAATTTCCACATCAACAGCCGAAGCAGAGTATCTTGCTGCTGGCACTTGTTGCACTCAAATCCTCTGGATTCAACATAAATTGAAGGATTATGGCATTGATGCTTCCGAAGCTCCTATTCTCTGTGACAATACAAGTGCAATAGCGATCACTCAAAACCCTGTGCTGCATTCAAGAACCAAACATATCGACATCAGGCATCATTTCATCAGAGACCATGTGCTAAAGAAGGAAGTCCGGTTGGAATATGTGTCGACGGAGCAACAAGTTGCTGAAATCTTCACCAAACCCCTTCCAGACGCTAAGTTTTCTTATTTTAGAAATATCTTAGGTCTCCTTGAATTGCCTTGATTGTCTGGGCACTAACATTTGTAGGTTTATAGCCATCCTTCACCCAGTTGCAAGTCATGTGTTCAGGAGGAACAGTAGACAACCAACTGAGAGAAGCATATTGTGTTGGTAATATCTACCAGTCGAAGAGTATACCAGTTGAGGTAAGTACCATTCGCAGGGGGAACCAAGATCTGGATTGTTAAGTGTGACGTCGTTTGAATATGTTGATTCTGGACACTCAGATGTTGCATATATACAGTCGATACTTATTTGTGACCAGATCTTTCTTACCTTGCGAAACATTAAAAACCAGCTGCAAGGTTATTAAATCAGACGCAGCAGTTGTGACTTGATATTTTTGGCCCGCGTTTTCTACGATTAAAATATTTGTTTTGCAAATATCCTTTGAAAATATTTTGCTCGATTAAAATATTCTGCAAAATCCTTTACTCAGTACAGTTCAAATATTTTGAAAATCTTTTCCAAAAATGGTACGCGTTGCTGGATGATTGACACGTGTCTTTGTCATCATTCCAAAAGTCACATCTACACCGTTCCCTAATTTTTAACTTTTCGTATTCCATATATATAACGGCGTCCATTGTTCATTGTCTCCTACATTGCAACATTTGCTTTATCGTACTCTCATATTTCCTTGTGTTCTCTCTTGCAAATATTTTTCAGGCATTTCTTCACTCAGTCTCCGACAACAATGGCATCATCGCTAATCAGCAGCAGCCATCACATTGATTTTGATTCTGTTTTTAGCATGGAGGATCCGAGTCTAGCTCCAGTATTTGAATCGTTGATTGCGACGGGGTTAAAGGAGTTTTTGGGTTGCCCCGCCATCTTTTATGAAGCCGCTCTCACCGAGTTCTTTGCTAATGTTTCTGTCAGAAATGGAGTTGTGGTCAGCACTATTGGGGGAACAGATGTTGAAATCTCTGAGTCAGTTTTTGCGACAACGTTTGAGCTACCCTCTGAGGGTCTGACAGATTTATCCGATGTTCCAAAGGATATGGTATTTGATGCTCGGAGCTTATTTTCTGACTCCAAAGAGCAGGTTAGCATCTCGTGTCTC
>KQ999135.1:0-12991 GCA_001598015.1 Dorcoceras hygrometricum
AGAAACAGATCTCTTTCAAAATTCAAGCAGATCTCACCACAAATCAAGGGACCAGATCTCTCTACCGCTCATTCTAAAATCAAGCGATACCAAGGAATTCAGATTTCTACCATAACTTCCTCAATTCAAATCCAAATCTCAAACGGATTTCACCAAAAATCCTAAAATTCGAAGTCTGAAATTATGATAAACACTAATCACAAATCTGAATCCTCACACAGATCTGGGTATCAACTACGCAAATTCGTCTCGTCTTCTTCTTAGTTTTCTTATCTTTCTGAACGATTCGCTCAATGAATCTTAATCGTAGGAATACTTCTATTTCTTATTCTTTGGTTTCTATAAGAAGAATCGTCTCTGGTTTTTCTTCATCAGTCAGATCGGGTGCAAGATGTATCAGCTCGCGGAGATGTCTATCATCGTAGCCTCTTTGTCTACTCTGTTCGCTTTGTTTCTTTCATTTGAGTAGTTAACCGTCACTTGATTGCGCTTCTATACTCTGATCTTTTAACATAGACTGGATGATAATCATAACCTCGCATCAGACTTCTGCGTCACCACATCCAGTTCCAAACTCTCAATTTCTTTAACTACATACCTCTGAACTAAAAGTTGAGATAATCCTACTGCTATCTCTTCTTAACGCCTCTTCTACTTCGTTAACTTTACTGGAGTGATATCTAATGATGCACTGAGAGTTTCTTACCAGTTCTAGCTATATTTTTTGTCTCGTAATCAGCTCTTGATGAGTGAAAAAATACTTGAGGTAGTACCTCAAATTCTTTAATGCGAAGGTCATTGCTTCCCGCTCTAGATTGCAAGTAGGGTAGATCTTCTCGTAATCATCAATTGTCTAGGAGCGTAGGCAATCATCTTCTTATCTTGCATACGACAGCACCCAAACCCGTCTTTGATGCACTCGTGAAAATAGCGTAAATCCCTCTTCCAGATGGCAGTATTAAAAACAGGGGTTCTATCAACGCTTGCTTATATCTATCAAAACTGGATGGATACTCTGGGTTCCATACATAATTATAATTTTCTTTTCTTAATCAAAGACTTTAAAGGAACAGCTATCTTCGAAATCCTTTAATAAAACGTTCGTAATAATAATCCGCAACTCCTAAGGAACTACGGATCTCTATACTACTCTTAAGGCGACTTCCGAACTGTTGCTAATTTTTATGGGCCTAATTTTTAACCGTTCTTAGAACTTATGTGATCAAGAAATGCAACCTTACCAAGCCAACATTCATACTTACAAACCTTAGCAAAAAGTTTCTTAATCCTCAATATATGCAATATGCGTCTAAGCTGATCTGGATGTTCTTTATTGTCCTTAGAGTAGATGAGGTTATCATCTATAATTACTGTTATGATCTGATCTAGGAGGTTGGAACACTCTAATCATTGAATCCTTAAATGTTGAAGATGCATTTGCTACAAGGGCATCACAAATTTTTGTAGTACCCGAAACGCGTAGTGGAAGCTGGATTGTAAATGTCTGCTTCTTTAATCTTCTGCTGATGACATCCAGCTCGGAGGTCTATCTTAGAAAGTATAGCTGCACCTCGTAACTGATTAAACATCTCGTCTTTCCTAGGGTGTTGGATCTGTTTTTATAGATCAGAATCTTAATTTTGATTAACACACAACCTGCTATTATCTTACTCAAGGTTTAAGATTGATGTGCAGCCTTGATAGTCTGGAGAAGATAAGGAGATATCCAAACCGGAACAATGAGGGGACGTCCAAGCTGGTCTATTTGAAGATATATACGCTGGAACAGTGAGGAGATGCCTGAGCTGGTACATCAGAGTAGCTTCCAGATTGCAGGGAACAACAACCTGGTTCACCAGCTTGGTGCAAGAGCAGTTCAGTGATCAAGTGCAGTGAGATTCAGTAAAGAGAAGAACCGTTCAAGCATAGATCAAGTGCAGCGTACAAGTGCAGTGTTCAAGTGCCGATGAATATACAAGCACAGTGATCAAGTGCAGGTCAGATAACTAAGTGCAACTATAATCAGTTAATCATATGGATCTCAGTCTGGAGATAGACTGAATCAGAACTGATTATTATATCCCAAAGAAGAAGGGATATAATCACTGATGCTGGATTGCAGTTCTACGAGGATAAGGTTTAAAGTACCCTCGAAGAGCTGGCTCAATCAACCAATGAAAGAAATGTGTGCTTGTTGATGGTTTGGAAAAGGTGTCCGAATGGAACAAGAGACAAGCAAGTAACACAGAGGCTTTTGACAAGAACAATAGATCTAAGCTAGTTAAGGACAAACCAGCTCAGAGAAGAGAAAATCAGATCGAAAGATCTGGTCAAGCTGGATGCTTATGAGAGAGATGGACTAAGGAGTCTGTGATCGTGAACAATATCGACGCCTATGATGACGTGAAGACGGAAGATCACATGCCGTCCGATACCAAAGGAATTGTGGAGAAAGATTCATGTGGTGAAAGAAGTAACCAGCTGGGAAATAAGATCAGAGCCCAGCAAATGTTCAAGAGCAGTAAAGAACAGAACAAGAGCAGCTAGTAATAAGAGCACATGAGAAAAGAAGAAGAGAGCTTTGACCATCTTAGTGTAACGAACAAGCCAGCTCGAAGCAAAACAGAGAAAAGCTGGTTAAGGTCAAACCGGCTCAGATAGCATATCAGCAGATGCTATCAAATCTACGATCAAAGACATTTGAATACGCGACTATACGATGATTGCTTTTCAGTATTTTAATCGATTTGCTGTATTGTCTTCTCAAGTACAGTGCTTACGTGCTTAAAGTGAGGAAAAGCCTACAACTCATTAAAAGACAAAGAACGCAAAGTACAACAGTGTCAGAAGACTTTTCAACGGCTACAACTTTGTGTCCAACGGATAAATCTGCATAAGGGGCTATATATAACAAGAGCAGAGCACAATTAGAGGTATGAGCGCAAGACGGAGAGAGTGTTGTGCAAGTGCAGAACATTAAACAGAAGAACGCACAACACAGTGCTAGTCGCAAGTTTGCACACTCTGTGGCAGTCGGTGTGCAAACTGGTTCAGTGCCCAAGTGTGAATTGGTGCACTGACCAAAAGCTTCAAAGAAATATCTAGTCGACAGCACAAGCTCTGGGAAGACATTGTGGAACCAACTCGATAGGAGCACTTCCCAGTATGTGAAATTTTGTCTTGGAGAGATTGAGCGTACACTGTAATCTCACACACGATTCACACACATATATTTGAGAGTTGAGCAAAACAGAAATTGAGTGAATCAAACAAAAACTCTCCTTGTAGTCTTTTGACAGAGACGTTAAACAAGTCTATGTAGCCTTTCTCACTGAGTCGTTAAAGAAGTGATTGTTAGACACACAGCTTGCGGGTTGGTGTGCATAGGTGCTAGGAGTTCTTGCAGCCGAGGGCTGTCGGATCGGGTTACAGCGGAGGCCGTTGTAATCAAAGTCTTCTAGTGGATCCTTCCCGTTGCGGAAGAAGGGGAGATGTAGGAGATTCAGCTCCGAACATCCATAAAAAAATTGCAGCGTATTCTTTCTTTACAGCTTTATGCATTTAACATACATGCACTGCATATTTCAAAACTGCATATGTTTAAAACCATTAACAAGCTTTTGATCTTTCAGAGTTCAGTTTGAGTTGTTTCCCCATGATTTATATCATAACTCAATCTGTATCTCGATGCACAAACATTTCAAGAACACTGAGCTATTGCAGCTCAAGATTTAAAGCAACCAGATCGCATGTGTTCATGACCAGCTCGCAGAGCTGTTGGTAGAGTTCATGCGTGATCCGGTTCCAGTATTGCGTGCTGTCCATTTTTCAAACATTTTAAAATACACGCAACTTGAGGGTTTGATGTCTAAAACTATGTAAGAGCTTACGTGAGTTGTGTGAGAACTCATGAGACACCCCCTTTTTTATCCTAACATAGGGATATGATACTTAGTATTGATAGTTAACTTATTAGACTCCCTAAAGCTGAATTCAGTGTGGGGACCTTGTATTAGTCAAATATACACGCATCAGAAGCATAAAGGACTACACAAGGGGCTAATACGGAGATAAGAAGGGCCATTCCGGATCGAGGAACGTATTGACAAGGTTGCATACAAACTTGATCTCCCACCAAAGCTCAAGAAATTCCATCTTGTTTTCCATGTTAGCCTACTCAAGCTATTCCAAAAAGACGTGGAAGATCCAGACAGAATCTCTTCCAAAAGAGCACCGATAGGGGTCAAGGTGTCATACGATCGGGAGGTTGAAGCCATCTTAGCCGATCGAGTAGTTCGAAGGAAGCATCACCCACCGAACCACCAGTACCTTGTCAAGTGGAAATGATTTCCAGACAGTGAAGAAAGTTGGGAAACATCTGAGGGACTTTGGCAATTCCAAGACCATATCAACTTTTTCCACAAGGGCAACGGGGACGTTGCCGGTACAAGTGGGGAAGGATGTCATGGGCCATAAAAGAAGACCACAAGAGGAGGCTTCCAAGGGTCTAGGATCCACTTGGGATTAGTGGTATTCTATAGAATCTCCTTGTACATTCATACAAACTCCACATGAAAGTAAAATAGTCTAGATGCATGTAGAGTAGCATATATCTAATTCCTTCCATGGAATATTCTCTTGGATATTCCTTAGATCATTCTGGAGACTTAATCTCCACCGTAGGATCAAATAGATCTTGACCATCCATCCCATGGATGAGTCCTATAAATAGTTAGCTCTCATTCATTTGTAAACCAACCAAGTCTTGAAGCATTCGAGTAATATAGCAATATTCTCTCAAAAGCTTTCTCTTTTCTCTTGCATTCATAAATCGGTTAAGGCTTACTTAGCATCTTGTGGGTCTTACTTGACAAACAGCACTGGGGCTCCCCAAGTTGAAGTACTAGGATGAATGAACCTTTATCTAGTAGATCTTGAATTTGATCCCTTAACTCTTTCATGCCTGAAGGTGCAAGTTTAAACGGTTGCTTAAATATAGGAGCAGCTCTAGGTACTAAATCAGTTGAAAATTTCAGCTCTCGATCTGGTGGCAGATCAGCTATGTCTTCTGGAAACACGTCTGGGAAAACTCATTCACTACTTTAACATCTAGAAACTCCAGTTCCTTATCTTCTACTTCTAATAATACACTAATTAAAAATCATTGATATACCTTCTTAAAAAGCTCTAGGCTTTCAGATCTGATATCAGCTTTGGGGTTCTATCGATGCTATCAGCTCGGAACAAAATGGGATTCTGCTGGATGGTTTAAATTATACCTTTCTTTGATTAAATGAAAAAATACTTCGTACTTAGTTAACCAATACATTCCCAAAATTTAATCAAACTCAAACATGGGTAATAATATCAAATCTGCATCCCGAAATACCTCTGCAGCTTAAGCTCTATGTCGCAAAAATATACTATTTGCTAATAAGTTTTCTCCCGATTTAACACAATAACCTATCGGTAATACATCAGGTTGGATAGGTAATTTCATATCAAACTGCTGATGCAAAAGAATGGGTTGCACCAGAATCTAACAAGGCTATGACGGCATACTGGATGACAACAATTTTACCTGAACTACTGTAGAGTGGTTGAGCCTAATCAGCTGTCTTTACGTAGGCTATACTAGTGATGAATTGCTTCTACTGCTGACGATTCATAGAGATGTGGCCTGGGCTACCACATTTGTAACACACTTTCTGACTAACTCGTCACATACCAGCATGATTACTTTGACAGATTGGGGAAACTGGCCTGTTGTCAAACTGGGGGATTGCGTTCTGTTGGGGTTGTAGAGGTCTTTGTCCCTGAGGCCTCCGCTGGTTGTCGTTGGGTCTCTAAACTTGCTTCTGGTCCTTATGTTGAAAGGCTTGACATTTTTTATGTCGTTATTCTCCTAACTCTTTCCAAGCTTTTTCAGCTCGGAGGGCTTTATCCACTGTTTATTTGGCTATTTCCCACCAAACCATCGCGTCTTTTCTCAACGTGTAGATGGCACATCTGACTCTATCCTGAAAACTCTTTTGGCCTCTATCGTCTAACTTTCCCTGAGGATTCTCGTGACTAATTCCTCGATTTGAATATTGATCATACTCCTAAGCTAGACCGTCATACAAGTGTCTCCAGCAATTAATCCATGCTTGCTATAGCTCGTATCTTACTATCAATACTTACATCTTCATTCATAGCTTCTCTTCTTTCTCTTTCTCTTTATGATATGTCATAACTATAGCACTAATCCGCCACAAGACTATCATGAAAGATGTATACTAGAATATGAACATGAACATAAAACTCACAGGTTAACTGAAGCGGCTGGCGAAAACTGTCTCAGACTGGAAGAATTGTTTATCTCAAGGACCATGCTCTGATACCGATTGTAACGACCACATTTTGCAAATCGAAATTATAATAAGTTGGTGGTCCGAACTGAATGATACTCACAATTCATACCGGGTCGAAAGACAATTAGCCAAAAATTTTGGACGAAAGTGCAAATGCATATAATTTTCAGCTCACGACTAGAAAGATAACGATTAATAGCTATAATTGCGGAATATATAAAAACTTTGCAACATAACTTCGTTCAGTGTACATAGAACTATATATGGAAAAACTGATACAAGTTCTTCACAAACTGGTAGATCTCAAATGTAAACTGAACAAAATAGGTAATCCGTGCTTGAACGGAAACGCAGGTTTCATGGTAAACACCTCCGATCTGATCCAGCTCACACCAAGCAGCAGCCCCTAAACCTGATCACCTGCACTTAGGAAAAATAGTTAGCCTAGAGGCTCAGCAAGCAAATATGGAATAATATCTTTTACTATAACTGAAAGCTCGTAAACTGATAGAGCTTGAAAGCTGAACAACTCGAAAGTTGAATAACTGAATACTGTAAACTGGTAAACTAAAAACTATGAAAGCGTAACTGCACATGTTTGAAACATACAGCAAACATTTATTAGTCTTTAAAAAGAAGTAACATAAACATTTCTTTAAGCTGTGGTTATGAACCACCCTGTGCTCTGTTCTTATTTTCTATTGAATTATGGCGGAGAAGCTCTCCTTAGGTCAATGTCGCTTGATCAAGCTATCATCTAAAATCAGGAATTGGGGAATAAATCCCAACTATGCTGTGAAAGGGATTATAGTTTGTCAACCATAATCTTGGTCCCTTCCAATGTGAAGGGACACACTGGTTCGTCAGCCAGCGTCCTCAACCTTCCTATGTGAAGGGGAACACTGGTTCGTCAGCTAGTGTCCTCCCCTTCCTATGCTGACCGTCTGTTATCTTTGCCATAAATTACTTTAAACTTTGAAAAATACTTCCTTTAAAACTTTCTGGAAAACTTTCTTTACTTTCTGTAGAACTTGCTTTCTCAGCTTTTCTGTAAAACTTTCGCTGATCTAAAGGGATCGTTTTCAAATATGGTTGCTATTTTAAAACTCTTTTGATGTTCGGAAGCTATTGGGAGTTCATTTTAGTTCAATCGGAGAAGAATACTGAAATCAGCTCAGGCTATAGAGATGAATAAGAACATCAGAGCTCTAAGCTGATGAACTCTCTCTTGAAATTGGGTATAACTGCGAATAGATTGGAGTTATATCTTCGAATCAAAGCTAAAGAAATGATGAATTAAACTGTAAGTTACTGATCAGCTCGGAATAAAGCAGCACGCGAGCGTACTGATTTAGAATATAAAATCAGCTCTTGGCTGTTTGGTCAAATAAAGTCAAATCATACCGGACAATCAGATCACGATCATACTGGACAATGAAATCAAATCGCGAGCGAGCTGGATTGCAAGCGAGCTGGACAATGAAATCAGATAACGACTTAAAAATCAGCTCGGGAAAATAAGCAGATCGCAAACTTAGTTTAATAATGACTAACAGCTTGGAAGATTTTCTTAGTCTGAAGTAATCGAAAATATCAAAGGAAAATTCCAGAAACAAGAATGCGTAAGCTACTGAAATAAAAGCATGTAAGATTCTTGAAGAACATTCCAGAAAACTCAGGAAGAAACAGGAACGAACATCATAAAAAATTTTAAAAAATCTTTTCTGAATCAAAACTTTATCAAACCAATACTTTCTCAAGAAAACATCTTTAACTTAACTGTGTTTGAAAAACTTGAAACATTTCTCAAACCTTTAAAACTCATACAAGCATGTAAGAAGGAAATCAATATATGCTTTCGAAAGTGCAGCCAGAAATAGAGTTTACTTGCCTCTACTGTACGCCCCAAAATCCATAGGACCATATATATGAATATTATTTACTTCAAGGGTCAAAATGCCAATTTAAATGTTATCATGAGCTATTTTATGAAAGCTGATTTTTACTAATTTCAGAATTGAGGTACGACGCAGCAAGTTCCAGCAGATGTCACTCCAAGTGCAATACATGAGCAGATTTTAGAAATCTGTTGAAAATGATTTTAAGGAGAACGAAACGATTTCTTTTTAAAAGGTTTGGTAGATTTGCAAATTAAAATATTGAGAGGGAAATTTTACTTAAATTCGTAACTTTAGGTACGGTGTGTCATGCTTGATGATTACACCTCACCTGCCACTAATCCCTTCCATACAAATACTTGTTTCGAAGAACAAGTTCATTTTCACTTGCAAAAAGAAAACTCTTTTGTGTTCTCTCAAATATTTCCAAATAAGCTCGTTGTTTTTGCTTGAGGAGGAGGAACTCTGCAGGAGTCAACTGCCGTTGTAAAGCTTAGTTCTAAGGCAAGTAAAAGCTGATCCTTTGCTACACCATTTTAAAGCATATATTGTTCTTCAATATGTGTTTTCTTGCCTGTTTATGTCAAAGATAAAGTTAAGTTTATGTTTACGTATGTTTAAGGAAGATTGGGTTCAAAGTTATGTTTTCTGCTTCCAAAGTTATTCCAAAATGGTTTAAGAAAGATTGAAGATGTTTAAAAGTACTGAGGAGTTCAGATTTGGAGTCATGTATGTTCATGATTATTCTTCTTTATGGTGAATGGTAACATCTGAATTTGATTCTATGTAATCGGAGATGCTAGTCGAATCAGAAACTAAGTCTGGTTTGATAGGCAGAACTGGTATCGTAGATGTCGTTCGTGATGTGCAGCACAAATTTCTTAGTCAGATTTTGATTCCTATATTAGCGACTAAATTTCATATTCAAAAATCAGAAGTTTTCATTTCAGCTGGTGTTTTTGATATACGTCATATTTTGGTCAGATTTCACAGTATTAAATACTTCACTGCTGAGTCGTTTACGCTTATTCATTGACATCTGAGTTGACCAACTTAGTTGCGTTGACATCTGAGTTGATCAACGACATCTGTTTCAATGTTAGCGATGTATTTTTTTTATAGTCAGATCTGTTTCACGCTAAGGGTACTGTTCCTTGTTATCACACCTGCTCAATGATATGCTCCACCTGAGAAATCTGTTTTGCTTTCGAGTACAGTTTCTTTTAGAGAAATATGTTTCTATTTCAGCGATCACTTTCCAGTAGTCAAATCTGATACTCAGTAAGTTTTAAAATAGGAAACGAGTTTTAAAAGAAGTGAACCCGATGATTTTCAAAGAAGATTTCAAAGAAAGATAAGAGTTTAAGGAACGAAATTTTATGTTTAAGGATTTATGGCATAGATAACAGACGGTCATAAAGGAAGGGTGAGCAGTCGTCCAGATGTCGATTGCCCCTTCACAATGAGCTATATGCTAAAACTGATATCAGAAGTCATTTGATCAAGTGCATAACGGACCTAAGGAGAGCTTCTAAGCCATAAATCATAAAATTTAAGAAATTAATTGAAGGGATTTGGGTTATTGTCCCCGCATCCAAGTTACGAAAGAAAGTTTAAAGAAGTGTACGAAAGAATGTTTATGTTCAAATGATGTTCCTTTAAACTCAGTTATGTAATTGTTTAGATGTCTGCCTGCGTTAAATGACTTTGTTATTACTCAGATTTTACTTTCTGAGCCCCTAGGCTCATTAGCTTTTAAAAATGGTGCAGGTGAGACAGTTAAGGGACAAGCGGAAGGTGGAAGCTGAGAAAGCTGGGTGGTGAAGTGTTTATCTATGGACAGCGTTATTCGTGTCTTTGATGTTGTTGTCTTTTATCTTAGACATCTGTATTAGATCCATTGCAACAGTAGTAAATTCATATAGAATTTCAGATGTTGTAATATCGCATTTGCAGTATATATATGAAATCTGTTTTTCCGCAAATTTTCAGTATTTGGCGCCGAACGTGTGTATGTCAGTTTTGTGTTTGAGTTTTTGAAATTGTTCTAAGTTATAAGGAATACAGATTATAACAAATTGTCGTTTAGCCCTTTTTTTATTTTTAAATATTTATTTCACCCCAAGTTTCCGTGACCCCGTGGTTTCGAGGGCCACAACATGGTATCAGGGCAATGTTCCCGAGATAAACACATACACTATCAGTTGGATCAGATTTCATCGACCGTTTCTCCAAAGCTGTGAATTTATTTTTCAGAGCATTGTCTTTAAATTTTTTTTAGCATGTTCTGATAATTATATGTGGTGGATTACGAGTTATAGGTTATAAGATGTCAGGAAGAGGAAGAGGTAGAAGAGGTAATCCCTTAGAGGAAACCAGCCCTGACAGTAATGCTAGTATCGCTCAACTTCGTGTGTTGAACAATTCTGGAGATTTTGTATTTTCGCTTATTTGAGGTACCTGTTGGTTGACGTGTCAGCTGGTGTTGAGAGCTAGCGGCTGGTCGGTGTCAAAACCAGTCGAAGCGTGTTTTAGCGCGAGATTCCTAAAACGCCGTCGTTTGCGTGAAGTCTGGTTGCGTGTGGTGATCAGCAGATGCTTTAGCGTAGTTGCGTTGAGGGCTAAAACGACTGCGTTTAGATTAGTTGGCGCGATGTCGTTTCGATGTTGCGTTTGGTACCAGCTGGTAGATCACGTGTGTGTTCCTGCTGGTTGATAAGCAGATGTAGAGGTCAACGCGGGTCAACATTTCTGTAGCTCGAAGATGATGCGTCGTCGTTTCGTTGTTGCGACTGGGAGTCCAGCTGCGAGTGAGTTTCGCCGCTATTGCTTGCTGCTGGTATTTCACGAGAGCTAGCGACTGGATGACGTCAGTGGATCGTCGTCGTTTGAGTTAGTTGCAACGCTGCGTTTTGAGGTTGCGACTGGATCCAGCTGAGAGTAGCGTTATATTGTTTTGTTCTTGCGACTGAATACCCAGCTGCTGGTATAGTATGCGACGTCGTTTGAGTAAGTTGGTGCGACGCCGTTTTGAGAACCAGCCGTTAGTTATTTTATCGATTGTTGGAGAAATCAGCTGTTGGTTCTTGCGTCTGCTGGTTTGGGAAATTTTTGGTGTCGACTGGTTTTGTCGGTGGACAATTATTGGTATTGATTTCCAGTTGTTGCAAGTGCTATTTATAGGAAGACTTGGTCTTCAAATTGTGGTATCAATTCCATACTTAGCAAATATTTTCAGTCTTTCGTTCCTTATCTTTCGAACCCTAGAGCACTGTTCAGCCGTGAGCTTTTCCGGCGATTTCCCGTCGTTTTCGGTGGTTGTTTTGCTCATGCGAGGTAGCGTTGGACTCCTCTTGAGAAGCTCTTCCAATTCGTACCAGTTTTAGAAGCTGAAATTGACTAGTCGAGGACGCGAAGTTGGGGTCTTGCGTCTGCTGGTTTGGGAAATTTTTGGTGTCGTCGACTGGTTTTGCGTGGACATTATTGGTATTGATTTCCAGTTGTTGCAAGTGCTATTTATAGGAAGACTTGGTCTTCAAATTGTGGTATCAATTCCATACTTAGCAAATATTTTCAGTCTTTCGTTCCTTATCTTTCGAACCCTAGAGCACTGTTCAGCCGTGAGCTTTTCCGGCGATTTCCCGTCGTTTTCGGTGGTTGTTTTGCTCATGCGAGGTAGCGTTGGACTCCTCTTGAGAAGCTCTTCCAATTCGTACCAGTTTTAGAAGCTGAAATTGACTAGTCGAGGAACGCGAAGTTGCTGCCGTTCGAGTGTGGCGTCGATTTGGTAGAACTACGTTCTGGTTTTTGGTGAGACCTTGTTCCTAGGCATAGTTTTTAAGCTTTCTATGTAATTTTTGAGGTATATTGGGCAGCTGGTCGAGTGAGACTCCCAACCGTGAGCTTGATTGGCAACCTGTTAGATTTACGTTGTGTATGCCGTGTGTTTAACAGGCTTTTACCAGAGTCTTCGGGATTTCTCGCAGGGTTAGTTGTTGCTCAGTATAAGGTACGGATTTGAGCTTGATTTACAGCGAAGTTATGGCTTGGATGAATTGTAGTCGCTGGTATGTGGAATTGCCGTGCCTGCTGGTTGTGTCCTGTTGAGGATTGTGTATGCTGTTTGTGTAATTGCTGCGTTGCATATGTTTATATGTTTGCATTTCCGCATGTTGCATACACGCATGGTATTCCCTTCCAGTTTTGGTAGTCTTTGTACCATTGTTGTATTGTTGTTAATTTCTTACCAGGATGTGAGGGCGAGCGCCAATACCGCACTCTCATCTCCCTGTTGGTATCGTAGCTACCATGCGCCGAGTGGTTAACTACCACAGTTCATGGGCAAGGCAACAACAGGTTGAGTTGTTTGATGCATCTGGTAAGTGGGAGTAGTGTCATGGCGAGTGGCTTACTACCACACTGTGAACACGCCCCGTGGCCACTGTATATTGTTGACAATTCCTGGAGCTATGTTTGAGTTCCTTAGCTCCCTTGTGGGTCGAGCTTTCCGTTGTTCTTTGGCGTCTCATGCATAGCACCTGCATTTTATTCCTTGCTATTATTTCTGTTGTATTATTGCTCTCCGTACTGGGGTTTGACCCCATGTCCCTCCGGGGCTTGGTTTGTTTCTTTGTTGCTTTGTTTTCAGGAAACCCAGGTTCTACAGCTGGTCGTGGTTTCAACCCAGCTGGTGGTGCCCCAGGAGGTGGCTAGTGTGTCCCAGTAGCATATAGCATATAT
>KQ999138.1:0-12399 GCA_001598015.1 Dorcoceras hygrometricum
ACACGATTATAGAGACGGGTTCGGGGATTCGGGGATGAGGTTGCTATTACCATCCACATCCCCATCTCCAATTGATTGGGGGATATAAAATATTCCCCATACCCGCCCAATTTCGATTTTTTCCCTCGGGTTCCCCAACCCACGGGAAAAATTGTCATCCCTACGGAGGTAGTTGTTTTAAGGTTTAAAAACTTTAAAAGTATATTCATTATCACGAATATATATAGACTCAATCCGTTCATTGAATGAAAAATAATGTTTGACATGAAAATATATTTATGTGTAGGCTAGGTAATTTTTTTATTTGGCTGGATTGACAGTGGGGAGTGAAAGCTTGGGCGGCCATATATATTTTTTAAAAAAATTTATATGTTGATTTTATTTAAATTTGGATTAATTAGTATTATCCCAGTTATTTAATTTAAAAAATTTTAGGTAGGTAATAAATATTTGTGGTTCAGATCGGATATCCGTCAGCATTTATTAATTGTGGGATGATGTGCAGGGGCGTTTCTAAAGGTGGGCTAGACCGTGGTTCAGTCCCGTCTAGCCAACCATTATAGGTATACTATACATGTGTATATATATGTATAAATATAACATTGGGTTTTTGTTTATATTAGCACATCCACTCGAAACCCAGTCTAACCCAACTCTTATAGATATACTATATATATGTGTATATATATAGATAGGCTTTTGTTTATCTTAACTCATCCACTCAATTATTTATCCAGCCCCCAACTAAAACATCATAATTTCGCCCCTGACGATATATAGGAGTTTTTAGAAATTTGGTCAAATAAACTGTTTGTAGATATCCTCACAAATTTGTTGTTGAATTTATTTTTTTAAAACGTGAATAATTGTTCCGGGGTGACGAAAATTCTTGGACTACAAAGTATAAAGCTGGTAACATCGTGTAGACTGATCGGATTACACCAACTTCCTTGCTCAGGAAAATGGCCATTCACATGGCACATAAGTTCAACACCATACACTAATTAATTAACACATAGCTTTTAGTGGACCATAGATATGGTGACGCATATTTTACACTCTTCCGAGTTATTCCCAAAAAAGTTCGTGAAAAAGCTATCAAAAGAAGGAAAAAAAGGTAGTTTTAAAGTACATTTTTAGTTCTTGTCTGAGAAATTGGGTGAAGCCCATATTCTTTTAGTTACATATATATATGATACCGTTAAATGTACAGTTCGGGATCCGAGGTAAAACTTTTCTTAGAACTGGTACCAAATGCCCTCTATCTTGGCTCCACCAAACCACTACCAGCTCGGGAGAGCATCTTGCTGACTAAACACTGTATCTTGGGATCTCTTTGCGTGGTTATTCTAGCATCCCGACCTAATAATGTAACCAGTGATGGCCCGATCCCACATAAGCAACTCGGCCCTCTTGATTAATTCATGATGAATACATGACAATTACGGAATAAGCCATCCCTACCTACAGAGGGTAGATGAGAGTACATATCAGGCCCACTCCAATTCATTATTACACAGACAAGTACATTCAACCACTCTGCTCACCTATAAATACCCAGATAGCTCCTTCCTTTTATTCATTCAGTAACTTCATTTCTTCTCTTCTATACGTACTCTTTGTCCCAAAACACTACAGACAAGTACATTCAACCACTCTGCTCACCTATAAATACCCAGATAGCTCCTTCCTTTTATTCATTCAGTAACTTCATTTCTTCTCTTCTATACGTACTCTTTGTCCCAAAACACTTATTCTAACTTAAGCATCGGAGGGTCTTCGCCGGGATACCTCCCGACGCCCTTTGACCGAGTTTTTTGTTTTTCAGGATATCGCTAGCGAAGCACAACCCGACCTACCGAACTCAAATTCGTTCTTCTCCCGACCTGACGAACCTTACGTGTAGCTCATTGGCTGGACGAAATTCGGTTACATAAATTGGCACCTTCTGTGGGAAACAAGAAAGAAAAGAAGATAAGATGCCGCCTAGAAGAAGTAGACTTCAGGAAACGGGAGAAACAAGTCGCACTGAGAATCTCTCTCAAGGATGCGAGAACCCTCCGCTTACTGCCACCAGATAGCCCAATTAGTGGCAGCCACCGTAGAACATATATTAGCCAACAGGCCTGGGGAAAATCCCCTGCCTGATCAACAAGCCGAGGAAATCAGGGGACTTTGGGAAGAAATTGCTCGTCTGAGAGAAACAAGGACTACTGAACCACCACCTCCACCAGCTCGGGCGGTACCTTTCTCAACCGAAGTATTAATGGCCATGGCCGAGCTCCCCCAGCATTTCAAATTCCCAAATGTAGGGGAGTATGATGGGATGGGAGATCCCGAGGAACACTTGTCTCGATTTGAGAACGCCGCCCTACTTCACCAATATACCGATCCTATCAAGTGCAGAGTCTTTCTCACTACCTTAGTCCGATCTGCGCAGCAGTGGTTCTGTAGCGTCCCAAAATCCGTAGGACCATAATTTCTAGTCCTTTTAAAATTAAGGAGCATTTCAAAATTTCAGACTTCAGCTTATTGTTTAATTGAAAGCTGATTTCTTATTTTCAGATTTCAGTCACGGCGCAGAGGTCTGATCAGATGTCACCCCAAGCACAAGACGAGCGATTTTCAGATTTCACAAATAAAATGGTTTTGGGATGGGAGGATGGTTCTTTTTCAGATTCGTGTATCACTTGTATAAATTAAAATAGTGACAGGGGATTTTTAATAAAATCTTAAGGAGTGAGCGTGGTACACCGTACCTACTCAAGTGTTATTTCCCTGTTACGAATCAGGCTCCCATGCTTGTGTCCTTGTGGACTATAAGATCAATAATTTACTAGAAAATCTTCATTTTTCATAAAAAAAACCAGTGGAGCTCGCCGTGGTGCTTGAGGAGACCTTCTGCTAAGACCCACTGTGTTTCGTGTTTCTCCAATTTAAGGCAAGTAAATCTGATTCTTGCTACGCCATGAAAGCATATATATTGTTCTCTTTTCGTTTCGTGATTTCTTGCCTTAGTTATGTTCAAATGTCATCCATTATTTATGTTCTGCAAATTTGACATATGTTTAACGATCGGGTTTACAGTGAGTTTTGTTTAAACTCAAAATGTGTTATCAGAAGTGATGTTGATGATGACGATGTTGTTTTAAAACACTGAGCATTTCAGATTTCTGTTCATTGTTCAGTAACTAAGTTCTTCTTCTTCATGGTAAAGAGTAACGTTCGAACTTGACTTCACGAAACTGGTGATGCTGGTTGAATCAGATATCAGTTCTGGTTTGATAGGCATAACTGGTAATGTTGCTGGTCGTTCGTAATGTAGTAATATCAAGTTCCTTAAACAGATTTCGTTTTCTATGAAAAAAATTCATGTTTAGTCAAACCTCTAAATTCCTCGTCAGATCCCTCAACCGTTGACCGTTGAAAATCTAAAGGGTATTAATTCGATTTCATTGACATCTGTTGACCCAACAACTGTGTTACCTATAAGAATCAGATGCCGTTCAACTGTTATTCCGTTGACCCGTTTATTTGTGTTGACATCTGATTTATACCCAACGTCTGATTCATATATCAACAGCTGATTGTTCATCTGTTACTTCGTTGACGTCTGTTTTCCCATACAATAGTTACCCGTGTAAAGTAAACATTTGTTTTCCACTAGCGATAGCCTTTCCGTAGTAACATCCGAAATACTCCATCGAGTGCGTTGACATCTGAGTTGACCGCAACCTCGAACACATCCGTTAGCGACATCTGTTTTCCACTAACGATAACTCTCATACAGTAAATATCTGATTCCAAATAGCGAAAGCACCCCGAATCACATCTGTTTACTACACCTGAAATATTTCCTCGTAACCAAATACTGTTTCTTTCAGACCCCAATTTTCTTTAATCAGCTGGATGCTCAGTGAAAATGATTTTGATGGAAAAATGGATTTTAAAAGAAAGTAAACACCGATGTTAAGATCTGATTTTACCCAGATAATGTTTAAAGGAAGAAATTGTTCAGATTTTATGATTTATGGCAAAGATAACATCCGGTCCATATTGGAAGGGTGAGCAGCAGACGAGCGGGTCGATTGCCCCTTCATATTGGGTGAGACTTCACCATATAATAACTGATATCAGTAGTCATTCGATTGAGTGCAACGGGACCTATTGGGAGAGCTTCTGAGCCATAAGTCTGACGAAAATATTGATGGTGGGATCTGAGTTTTTCCCCACAGTAATGTATACGAAGAGATTTTATGTTTTAATGCCTTCCTTTAAACTATGATGTCTTATGTAATGTAACTGCCTGCATATTGTGCTCTTGTTATTCTCAATTTTGCTTGCTGAGCCCCTAGGCTCACTAGCTTTCTTGGTGCAGGTGAGTCAGTTCCGGAGCAGATGGGAGGTGGAGTCTGAACTGGGTGGAGCGTGTGGGTGTTTATCGAAGGCCTGCAGTTCTGCTATGTTATTGATGTTTTGTTGTTTTTTGATCTTTGACAAATCTGTATTAAGATCTATTACAACAATGATGAATTCAGATAGAGTTCTAGTAGTTGTAATGTGCAGTTGCATTTGTATTTAGAACTTTGATATATGAAATCTGATTACTAGAAGTCTGTTCGTACTTTGATTTTTTTTTATTTTTCAAGGCAATACAGCTTGCAGTTTTCATTTCAGCCCTTCAATTCTTTTTCTATTTCCTTTTCTTTAAATCCGTGACCCCGTGAGGTTTGGGCGTCACAACTTGGTATCAGAGCATGGTCCTGAGATAAACACACGCATTCCCCGCTGGAACAGATTTCGTCGACCGTCTCTTCGGGGCAGTGAGTTTTCTTTTATATTTAGAGCATGTATCTTTTGATTCTTACATGTTCTGATGTTCATATGTGGTGGATTACGGGTTATAGATTAAGATGTCTGGCCGAGGAAGAGGGAGGAGAAATGCCCCTGAAAATGAACCCAGCCCCGATAGCAACGCTAGTATTGCCCAACTTCTAAGGTTGCTGGTAGAACAGCAGGGTAGAGGCAATGGACAATCTTCTAGTAGTAGAGGACCTAGCAACGATGACCCTCGGGAAAGATTTCGAAGACAGAATCCAAGAGAGTTCTGCGGCATGACAGATCCGTTCGTCGCAGAGAGCTGGATTAAATCAATGGAGGTGATATTTGAGTATCTTCAGACGCCAGACTTGGAAAGATCCAGATGCGCGATTTACATGTTGAGGGACGATGTGATGCTCTGGTGGGAAGGAGCAATCCCCTGGAAAGAATTCAAGCGAGTGTTCTTCGAACAGTACTTCACAGAGGATAAAAGATCCGAATTGAAAAGAGAGTTCTTAATGATTAAGCAAGGGGACATGTCTGTCCAGGAGTATGTTCGAAAGTTTGAACGAGGATGTTATTTTGTACCGTTGATTGGAGCAGATCCCAAGGAGAAATTACGACACTTTGTCGATGGACTGAAACCAACGCTTAGACATGATGTGAGGCTGGTGGAACCAAAGGATTATAGAAGCGCGGTGGACAAAGCTCTGGGAGCTGATCAAGATTGGAAAGCTGTTGTGGAGGAGCGACAGCTGAAGAGGCAGGCCTTTCAACAGAAAGACCAGCGACCACCCAAGAAACCATATAAGAATCAACAGCGATAATTAGAACAGAACCTCAGGAGCAGAAACCTCTGGTGGTTCAACCAATTAGCTCGGTTCCAGCAATTGGCAACAAACCTGTGTGTCCCAAGTGTCAAAAGAATCACCCTGGTCCCTGTAGAGTGGGACAAAATGTTTGTTACAGATTTGGATTGCCAGGACATGTTATTAAGAACTGCCCGAAGACGAAGCAGATGGTGACCAGCAGAGCTTACGTCATGACGACTGAGCAAGCCAACCCAGATTCCATAGTGGTTACTGGTAAGATTTTGATCGTTGGATTACCTTCATTAGCCTTGATCGATTCAGGTGCCTCTCATTCATTCATAGCAGCAAATTTTGCTAAGAAGTTGCCTGTCAGACCTGACCAAGTAACCATGGGATTTTGCGTAACGGTACCCTCTGGAGAAGAACTGATATCTAATGACCTGTTTCGCGACTTAGAACTTAGACTTCAAGGACATTTGGTCACGGCCGATCTAATTGTTTTGCCTATGCCTGAGTTCGACATGATTTTAGGAATGGATTGGCTAACTAGATATATGGAGTCATAATAGATTTCAAGCTTAGAACGGTGGTGGTAAAACCTCCAAGAGGAGACTGGTTCACGTTCGAGGCCAATCAGATTGGTAAGATCCCTAGAATTATTTCAACTCTTAAGGCTCAGAGTCGTTTGAGGAAAGGTGGGGTAGGATATCTGGTTAGTCTATCGTCGTTAGTAGCAAGTGATAAGCCCCAGCTTTCAGATGTTGAGATAGTAAACGAATTCCCAGAAGTGTTCCCAGAGGATATACGAGGATTTCCACCCGATAGAGAGCTGAAGTTCGCCATTGATTTGGTACCAGGAGCAGCACCAGTTTCCTGACCGCCCTACCGTCTTGCTCCATCAGAAATGAGAGAGTTGAAGGAGCAAATACAGGATCTGTTGGACAAAGGATTCATCAGACCAAGCACATCACCATGGGGAGCCCCTGTTTTGTTCGTTAAGAAGAAAGACGGGAGTCTAAGGCTGTGTATAGACTATAGAGAGTTGAACAAACTGACAATTAAGAATAAATATCTCCTTCCTAGAATTAAGGATCTGTTTGATCAGTTGAAGGGATCTGTAGTTTTCTCTAAGATTTATTTGAGGTCTGGTTATCATCAATTGAAGATAAAGACAGCAGATATCTACAAAACAGCCTTTAGAACACGTTACGGTCACTACGAATTTTTGGTAATGCCCTTTGGACTTACTAACGCCCCTTCAGCCTTTATGGATTTGATGAACAGAGTTTTCCAACCCTTTTTGGATCAATTTGTAGTGGTGTTCATCGATGTTATTTTAGTATACTCCAAGAACAGATTTGAGCATGTGAACCATCAGAAAACAGTGCTTCAGACTTTGAAAGACAAGCAGCTGTTCGCCAAGTTTAGTAAGTGTGATTTTTTGTTGGAGAAGGTATCTTTTCTAGGGCATATTATATCCAAAGATGGATTGGAAGTAGACCCAGTGAAAGTGGAAGCCGTTCGCGACTGGCCGGCACCAAGATCTGTTGCAGAAGTTAGGAGTTTTCTGGGATTAGCTGGTTATTACAGGCGCTTTATTAAGGGATTTTCGAAGATATCTGTTCCCTTAACTTTGCTAACTAGAAAACTGAGCAAGTTTGAATGGACCCCCGAATGTCAAGTCAGCTTTTAGCAGTTGAAACAGGCGTTGATTGAAGCTCCCGTGTTAACTATGCCATCCGATCAAGGGAGATTTGTTATTTACACAGATGCATCCAAGTTGGGATTAGGCGATGTGTTGATGTAGGATCGTAGGGTAATTTCCTACGCTTCCCGACAGCTGAAGAATCACGAAAAGAATTATCCCACTCATGACTTGGAGCTGGCAGCTGTTGTATTTGCCTTAAAGATCTGGAGACATTATTTGTATGGGGATAAGTGTGAAATCTTCACAGATCACAAAAGTCTGAAATACTTTTTCACCCAAAAAGAATTAAACATGAGGCAGAGAAGATGGCTGGAATTGGTGAAGGATTACGACTGTACGATCAGTTATCACCCAGGAAAGGCCAACGTTGTAGCTGATGCTCTAAGTAGAAAATTTGTTGGTTTAGCCCAGCTATCTGTCCAAAGACCCTTGGCGTATGAGATGGAGAAGTCTGGTTTAGAAGTGGTGCCCAGCAGTAGCGCGATAGTGTTGGTAGATCTCTCCGTCAGGTCAAATCTGTTAGACCAGATTCGTGAAGGGCAATTAGTCGATGAGCAACTTAAGAAATGGGTGAAACAGGATAAAGAAAGAGGTAAGGATCTCCAGAAGTTATATTGGTGGCCGGGAATGAAGAGGGACGTTGCCAGATTTGTCTCTGAATGTTTAACGTGCCAATTGGTAAAATCTGAACATCAACGACCGGCAGGGATGTTGAAATCCTTGCCCATTCCAGAGTGGAAGTGGGAATGTATAGCCATGGATTTTTTGGTTGGACTGCCCAGAACTAACCAAGGTTTTAATTCTATTTGGGTTATTGTGGATAGACTTACGAAATCTGCTCACTTTTTGCCCGTAAAGACAACTTACGACGTGAGTAGATACGCAGAATTGTATGTGAAAGAGATTATCAGACTTCATGGCGTTCCAGTATCAATAGTATCTGATAGGGATCCAAAATTCACGTCAGCCTTCTGGAAGAGTTTGCATAGGGCATTGGGAACGAAGTTGACATTTAGCACGGCTTTTCATACCCAAACCTATGGACAATCAGAAAGAGTGATACAAATTTTATAGGATTTACTCAGAGAATGTATCATATATTTCTCCGAAGGTTGGGATCTGAAATTACCGTTAGCGGAATTTGCTTATAACAACAGTTTCCAAGCTTCTATCCAGATGGCTCCATACGAAGCTCTTTATGGACGCAAATGCAGAACACCTCTTCACTGGGATGAAGTAGGAGAACGCGATGGTTTAGGACCAGACCTGGTAGAACAAACAGTGGAATCTGTTAGAAAGATTAAGGAAAGGATGAAAGCTGCTCAAAGCAGACAAAAGAGCTACGCAGATAACATGAGAAGAGATCTGAATTTTGAAATCGGTGATCACGATTTTTGAAAGTAGCTCCAATGAAGGGAGTGATGCGTTTTGGAAAGAAGGGAAAGTTGAGTCCCAGATACATTGGTCCTTATTATATTCTGGACAAAATAGGAGCGTTGGCTTATCGATTGGCACTGCCGCCACATCTGTCTTCAGTGCACAATGTATTTCATGTTTCAGCATTAAGGAAGTACGTTCCCCACCCATCGCATATACTGAGCGCTGAATCAATTCACTTAGCACAAGACTTGAGCTATAAAGAAAGACCCGAGAAGATACTTCTTAGGGAAACTAGAAAGCTAGGGAACTGTAGTATCCCTATGATTAAAGTTCAGTGGTCTAACCAAACTGAGCGCGAAGCTACGTGGGAAACGGAAGCCGATATGCATAGTCGTTAACCAGATTTGTTCGGTAAGTAAATTTCGAGGACGAAATTTTTATAAGGTGGGTAGATTGTAGCGCCCCAAAATCCGTAGGACCACAATTTCTAGTCCTTTTAAAATTAAGGACCATTTCGAAATTTCAGACTTCAGCTTATTGTTTAATTGAAAGCTGATTTCTTATTTTCAGATTTCAGTCACGGCGCAGAGGTATGATCAGATGTCACCCCAAGCACAAGACGAGCGATTTTCAGATTTCACAAATAAAAATGGTTTTGGGATGGGAGGATGGTTCTTTTTCAGATTCGTGTATCACTTGTATAAATTAAAATAGTGACAGGGGATTTTTAATAAAATCTTAAGGAGTAAGCGTGGTACACCATACCTACTCAAGTGTTATTTCCCTGTTACGAATCAGGCTCCCATGCTTGTGTCCTTGTGGACTATAAGATCAATAATTTACTAGAAAATCTTCATTTTTCATAAAAAAAACCAGTGGAGCTCGCTGCGGTGCTTGAGGAGACCTTCTGCTAAGACCTAATGTGTTTCGTGTTTCTCCAATTTAAGGCAAGTAAATCTGATTCTTGCTACGCCATGAAAGCATATGTATTGTTCTCTTTTCGTTTCGTGATGTCTTGCCTTAGTTATGTTCAAATGTCATCCATTATTTATGTTCTGCAAATTTGACATATGTTTAACGATCGGGTTTACAGTGAGTTTTGTTTAAACTCAAAATGTGTTATCAGAAGTGATGTTGATGATGACGATGTTGTTTTAAAACACTGAGCATTTCAGATTTCTGTTCATTGTTCAGTAACTAAGTTCTTCTTCTTCATGGTAAAGAGTAACGTTCGAACTTGACTTCACGAAACTGGTGATGCTGGTTGAATCAGATATCAGTTCTGGTTTGATAGGCATAACTGGTAATGTTGCTGGTCGTTCGTAATGTAGTAATATCAAGTTCCTTAAATAGATTTCTTTTTCTATGAAAAAAATTCATGTTTAGTCAGACCTCTAAATTCCTCGTCAGATCCCTCAACCGTTGACCGTTGACATCTGAAGGGATTTCGATTTCGTTGACATCTGTTTGACCCAACAACTGTGTTACCTATAAGAATCAGATGCCGTTCAACTGTTACTCCGTTGACCCGTTTATTGGTGTTTGACGTCCGATTTTATACCCAACGTCTGATTCATATACCAACAGCTGATTGTTCAACTGTTACTTCGTTGACATCTGTTGACCCATACCAAATTTCGTTGTCGATCCCGTATACCCTTCTATAGTAGACATCTGTTCCACGCCAACTACACTAACTCGAACACATCTGTTTACTACACCTGAAATATTTCCTCGTAACCAAACACTGTTTCTTTCAGACCCCGATTTTCTTTAATCAGCTGGATGCTCAGTGAAAATGATTTTGATGGAAAAATGGATTTTAAATGAAAGTAACACCGATGTTAAGATCTGATTTTACCCAGATAATGTTTAAAGGAAGAAATTGTTCAGATTTTATGATTTTTGGCAAAGATAACATCCGGTCCATATTGGAAGGGTGAGCAGCAGACGAGCGGGTCGGTTGCCCCTTCATATTGGGTGAGACTTCACCATATAATAACTGATATCAGTAGTCATTCGATTGAGTGCAACGGGACCTATTGGGAGAGCTTCTGAGCCATAAGTCTGACAAAAATATTGATGGTGGGATCTGAGTTTTTCCCCACAGTAATGTATACGAAGAGATTTTATGTTTTAATGCCTTCCTTTAAACTATGATGTCTTATGTAATGTAACTGCCTGCATATTGTGCTCTTGTTATTCTCAGTTTTGCTTGCTAAGCCCCTAGGCTCACTAGCTTTCTTGGTGCAGGTGAGTCAGTTCCGGAGCAGATGGGAGGTGGAGTCTGAACTGGGTGGAGCGTGTGGGTGTTTATCGAAGGCCTGCGGTTCCGCTATGTTATTGATGTTTTGTTGTTTTTTGATCTTTGACAAATCTGTATTAAGATCTATTACAACAATGATAAATTCAGATAGAGTTCTAGTAGTTGTAATCCGCAGTTGCATTTGTATTTAGAACTTTGATATATGAAATCTGATTACTAAAAGTATGTTCGTACATTTTAATTTTTTTTATTTTGCAAGGCAATACAGCTTGCAGTTTTCATTTCAGCCCTTCAATTCTGTTTCTATTTCCTTTTCTTTAAATCCGTGACCCCGTGAGGTCTGGGCGTCACAGGTTCAATCTCCTACCGGCGGGGAGTATAAAGAGTTTCCAGGATTTCAGTCAGGCATTCCTTAATCAGTTTGCTAGCATCAAGAAGCAACCGATGACTACGCTAAATCTGTTTACGGTGAGGCAGAAAGAACAGAAAAGTCTTCGGGAATACATCCGGCGTTTCAACAGAACCATTATTGAGGTGCCATCCGCCACGCCGGACTTGCTGATCTGGGCCTTCACCCAAGGACTGCGAGGAGGTAAATTCTTCAGATCCCTGGTCAAGAAACTTCCTAAGACATTTGATGAACTCCTCACTACGGTCGAGAAATACATCAATGTGGAAGAAATACGGTCTACTAGAAGGAACGAGCAGAAAATTCCATCTCGACCTGGTAGGGATTTTAGGATGGAGAAAACTCAACCAAGATCATCTAGACATGAAGCTCCTCTGGTGTTGGGACAGTTGGTTGCCCGGACACCTTTGAGAATGGGTAAAGCTAGGGCTTTGGAAATCTGTGATGAGAGAAAGGTAGTGCAGCGACCTTGGGGAAGTGATGGGGCCCCGAGGAATCCAAAATCGGATAAGTTCTATGATTTTCACAGGGACTATGGCCACACTACTTCAGAATGTCGACACCTAGATCAGGAATTGAAGTGAATCATCCAAAACAATCCCGATGTACGAGCAGTATTGGTCCGGAATAGACCGCATCAAGCGGAGAAGAGGCCTCGGAGGAATCTCGGGGGAACACACCTCGGGGTGGAAGGTCAAGCCTTCCCCCACAGGAGCAACAATCACCTCAGCCCCGGGGCTTTATTAAGATTGTTAGAGTAGATGCCCAACTAGGCAACTTGTGGCGTGTGGGTTTATAGACTCTTGTACAAAACAGTCTTTATATATGATATTCGCATTTACTTATATGGCGTTCTTTACTTTCATTATGTGTGTAATGATTTACAATTGCGTTGAGTAAAGACCTAGAATGCACTGAAGCGTATGTTGGATGTGATAGTGGGTATGACGGCTATCATGAAACACATCTAATAGTCGCTGTGTATTCTGAACATGTTCCTAGT
>KQ999143.1:0-13719 GCA_001598015.1 Dorcoceras hygrometricum
GCATTCGTTTATTTCTGATTCGTTTGTTGTTGAGAATGGTCTGTGTACCATTTCGTTGCGCGATGCTTTTTCCGTGTCTACCCCTGGCGGTGTGAGCTTGTTCTCCCAGGAGGTTTTGTTGGATGGTGTGTTGTGGTTTGGTGAGCATGTCCTGTTAGCGAAATTGATCCGTTTGATGCTTTGGGATTTCGATTGCATAGTTGGGATGGATGTGCTGTCCAACTATAGGGCCTCCGTGGACTGCTTCCATGGGATTGTGCGCTTTAGGCCTTTGTCTGGCGAGAAGCGGGACTTTTACGGCCAGGATTCTAGATCGAAGATCCCGTTGGTCTCAGTGATAGAGATTTTTAGCTTGTTGTCTTTGGGGAATGCTGGCTTTATGATCTACGCTTTGGATGCGTCTTCTTCTTCCCATGTTCAGCTCAGTGATGTTCCCGTGGTGCGACATTTCCCGATGTGTTTCCGGAGGAGATTCCTGGTTTCCCTCCGAGGCGGGAGATTGACTTCAGCATAGAGCTGGTGCCTGGCACAACTCCGATTGTGCGTGCTCCTTATCGTCTGGCGCCTACGGAGTTGAGATAACTCAAGGTGCAGTTAAATGATTTGCTGGAGAAAGGTTTTATTCGCCCTAGTATGTCACCGTGGGGAGCGCCCATCTTGTTTGTGAAGAAGAATGATGGCTCAATGCGGATGTGCATTGATTTTTGCCAGTTTAATAAAGCCACTGTCAAGAACAAGTACCCGTTGCCGAGAATCGATGATCTGTTTGATCAGTTGCAAGGTTCTGCGGTGTATTCAAAGATTGATCTTTGTTCACGGTACCATCAGCTGAGAGTGAGAGAACAAGATGTCGCAAAGATTGCTTTTCGTACGAGGTACGGGCATTTTGAGTTTCTGTTTATGCCGTTTGGTTTGACTAATGCCCCTGCAGTCTTTGTTCACGGTACCATCAGCTGAGAGTGAGAGAACAAGATGTCGCAAAGATTGCTTTTCGTACGAGGTACGGGCATTTTTGAGTTTCTGTTTATGCCGTTTGGTTTGACTAATGCCCCTGCAGTCTTTATGGATTTGATGAACCGAGTTTTCTGCGAGTTTATCGATCAGTTTGTGATCGTGTTCATCGACGACATCTTAGTCTATTCGAAGACTCCTTTGGAGCACAAGGAGCATTTGCGTATTGTCCTTCAGACGCTGAGAGACCAGCAGTTGTATGCAAAGTTCTCCAAGTGCAAGTTCTGGTTGGATCGCGTCGTATTCTTGGGACATGTGATTTCAGCCGAGGGGATTTCTGTAGATCCTAGCAAGGTTGATGCCGTTCTGAACTGGGAGCGTCCCAGGAATGTTTCCGAGATTCGTAGTTTCTTGGGTCTGGCTGGCTATTATCGTCGCTTTATTGAGGGATTCTCTAGTATAGCAAAGCCGATGACTCAATTGACTCAGAAGGACAAGCGTTTTGTTTGGACTGAGCAGTGTGAGATTGCTTTTCAACTGCTCAAGGAAAATTTGACTACTGCGCCTATGTTGGCTCTGCTGTCCTGAACGGGTGGATTCGTTGTTTGCTCTGACGCTTTGCTTAATGGATTGGGTTGTGTTTTGATGCAAAATGGTCGAGTCATTGCGTATGCCTCGCGGCAGTTGAAACCGCACGAGACTCGTTACCCAGTCCATGATTTGGAGTTAGCGGCGGTGGTCTTTGCATTGAAGATCTGGCGTCACTACCTGTATGGCGAGCAGTTTGTGGTGTACTCCGACCACAAGAGTTTGCAGTATCTGTTTTCGCAGCCTGACCTGAACATGAGACAGCGTAGGTGGATGGAGCTGCTAAAGGACTTTGACTACGAGATTAAGTACCAGCCTGGGAAGTCGAACGTAGTGGCCGATGCTTTGAGCAGGAAGGCTAGTGAGATGCTTGTGTCGTTGTACATCTCTAAGGATCAGGAGCATCTTAACACTACGGGATGGAGATTCTACCCGGCTGAGGATTACGTTGTGGTTTCATCGTTCCTAGTGGAGCCACAGATTGTTTCGACTATTCGAGCAGCTCAGAGGACTGATCCGTCTATCCACGAGTTGAAGTTGAAGGTCAGGGCTGGAAAACTTGAGGATTATTCTGTCTCTTCCGATGGTTGTTTGCGTTTCCGGGGCAGGTTGGTTGTGCCTAACCTCATTGATTTGAAGGAGGAGATCCTTCGAGAAGCACACTGTAGCGGACATAGTGTCCATCCTGGTGCACGGAAGATGTACCATGTGTGAAACCTGGATTTCTATTAAGATTTATTTGTTGATTGTACCGGTTTTTGGGAGTTTTCTGCTGGTTAAATCTTTGTTTGAGAGTTTGATTGGCATTTTCGGGTTTGAAATAGCATTTGGAGCAATTCTGGAAGTTTTCGTGTTTTTGAGATTTTTGAGTATCAGCTGGTTTTTATGGTGAGAGCTGGTCGGTGATGAATCCAGCAGAAGCGTGTTTTAGCGCGAGATTCCTAAAACGCCGTCGTTTGCGTGAAGTCTGGTTACGCGTGTTGTGCTCAGCAGGTGCTTTAGTGTTTTCGTGTATCGAGGGCAAAACGACTGCGTTTAGATTAGTTGGCGCGACGTCGTTTCGATGTTGCGTCTGGTACCAGCTGGTGGAATCGCGTGTGTGTGTCTGCTGGTTGTTCAGCAGAAGCGGATGTCAACGTGGGTCAACATTCCTATAGCTCGAGAGGAAATGTCGTCGTGTCGTTTGCGTGAAGTCTGGTTACGCGTGTGTGCTCAGCAGGTGCTTTAGTGTTTTCGTGTATCGAGGGCAAAACGACTGCGTTTAGATTAGTTGGCGCGACGTCGTTTCGATGTTGCGTCTGGTACCAGCTGGTGGAATCGCGTGTGTGTGTCTGCTGGTTGTTCAGCAGAAGCGGATGTCAACGTGGGTCAACATTCCTATAGCTCGAGAGGAAATGTCGTCGTTTGGATGTTGCGACTGATTGTCCAGCTGCGAGAGATTGTTCGCTACTGTAGCTTGTTGCTGGTATTTAGCGAGTGCTGCTATCAGATTTGATGACGTCAGTGGAGCGACGTCGTTTGGGTTAGTTGCAACGCTGTGTTTTGAGGTTGCGACTGGTACCAGCAGAGAGAAGAGTTGCATTGTTTTGTTCTTGCGACTGGATGACCAGCTACTGGTATAGCATCCTATGCGACGTCGTTTGAATAAGTTTGTGCGATGCCGTTTTGAGAACCAGCCGTTAGTTTGCTTTGCGATTTGTTTTAGCGTTGTTGGAGAAATCAACAGTTGGTTCTTGCGTCTGCTGGTTAGTTGGTACCTGCTGGTTTGGGAAATTGATTGTGTCGACTGGTTTTGTCGGTGGACAATTATTTGTATTGATTTCCAGTCGTTGCAAGTGCTATTTATAGGAAGACTTGGTCTTCGAATTGTGATATCAATTCCATACTTAGCAAATATTTCCCTCGTCTGTGTTCTTCGTTTCGAACCCTAGAGCACTGTTCAGCCGTGAGCTTTTCCGACGAATTCCCGGCGTTTCCGGTGGTTTTTTGCTCGTGTGAGGTAGCGTTGGACTCCTCTCGAGAAGCTCTATCACTCTTCACCAGTTTAGAAGCTGTAATTGGCTAGTTGAGGAACGCGAAGTTGCTGCCGTTCGAGTGTTGCGTCGACCGGGTAGAACTACGTTCTGGTTTTCGGTGAGACCTTGTTCCTAGCCATAGTTTTAAGCATCTCGTTTAACTGTTGAGGTATATTGGGCAGCTGGTTGAGTGTGACTCCCGGCCGTGAGCATTGTTTAGCATCCTGTAAGATTTATGTTGTGTATGCCGTGTGTTTATCAGGCTTTTACCAGAGTCTTCGAGATTTCCTTGTGGTAACCAGCGTGTGCTAATTATAGCCCAGAAGTATAAGGTACGGATTTGAGCTTGATTTAGCTTGGGATTTGCGTGAGATATTATGCGTGGCTGCTGGGATGTTTCGGTGAACTTATCTGTTTATTGCTTGCTGAGCATTGGTGTTTATGCTAGCTGTTGTTATGTGAATTGCATACACGCATTTGTTCACGCATATTTTAGATCCCTTGTGTATCGTATTTTGCAGCCTTGTATCTTGTATTGCTATTGTTGATTCTTACCAGGATGCGAGGGCGAGCGGCAATACCGCACTCTCATCTCCCTGCTGGGATCGTTAGCCACCATGAGCCGAGTGGTTAACTACCACAGTTCATGGGCGAGGCAACAGCAGGTTGGATTGTTTGATGCATCTGGTAATTGGGTGTTGTGTCATGGCGAGTGGCTCATTATCACACTGTGAACACACCCCGTGGCCACTGTACATTGTTGATGATTCTTGGAGCTATGTTTGAGTTCCTTAGCTCCCTTGAGGGTCGAGCTTTCCGTTGATATCCGGTGTCTCATGCATAGCATCTGCATTTTATCTTATGCATTCTTTTAGCTTTATCTGTTGCTCTCCGTACTGGGGTTTGACCCCATGTCCCTCTGGGGCTTGGTTTGTTTCTTTGTTATGTTGTTTTCCGAAAACTCAGGTTCTACAGCTGGTCGTGGTTTTAACCCAGCTGGTGGTGCCCCAGGAGGTGGCTAGCGTGTCCCAGTTGCATATAGCATACTTATATTTATGTATCAGTTAGCCAGGGGGATGTCCTGCGCTTTGTTGTTGTACCCGTAGGGGAGTTTGATACATGTTTTGAATTATGTATGCTTTATTGTTGGTTGTTTTATGAATTGGGAAACTTATTTTAAGTATCTTTGTATTTTAAATTATATGTTTTAAAACCGTCGGGCCTAAAAGCGAAAACTTTACCCACTTTTTGATAGCTTCCGCATGTGTTTGTCTGTTTAGAGCACGAGGCCTGACATTTTTGGTATCAGAGCTTAAACTGGGATAAGCTCAATTCCTTTGATCACACTTGAGTCTAGGCACAGTGTTGTGTGTTGCATGTGCTTGACTTATGTGACTACGTGCTGCATATTTTGTGTTATATGCTTTCTATGCTGTATCTGTTCTGTTTTTTCTTATCCTGTTGAGTGTTTTAGATGCCGCCTAGACGTCGTGGTAGAGGTAGGGGGCAGTTCCAGGAATCAGGAGTACAGAACGAGGATCAGTATAGTGCTCCTAGTCGTACTCTTGAGAGTAGTGGAGAAGAGGAGGCTGAGGCTCCGCCGGCTCCGGTAGAGAGAATGGATGTGGTTATAGCTCGGTTTTAGAGGATGAATCCTCCTGTCTTCAATGGCGATGAGTTGATTGAGGATGCTGATTCGTGGCTCCATAACGTCATACATCTTTTTGATTGGGCTCAGTATGACGATGATCTCCGGTTGAGGTTGGTGACCTTCTTGTTGAGGAAGGCCGCAGAGCGTTGGTGGCGAGGTGCGTCTAGTACCTTACTGGGGACTGGTGTTGGCATCACTTGGGACAGCTTCTGTTAGGTCTTCAGGCAGGAGTATGTCCCCGATTCGTATGTGGCTGCCCGTGAGCCGGAGTTTGAGTTCATGGAGTAGGGTTCGATGACTGTGCGCGAGTATGCTCGCAAGTTTTCCGCATTGTTGGCTTATGTTCCGCATGTTGCTGGCCGGGAGAGGGCCAAGAGTACCAGGTTTGTGGAGGGCTTGAATGGAGAATTGTACCAGAGTGTTTTGACGAGCAAGCCCAAGTCGTATGCTGAGGCCGTGGATACTGCTATCCACATTGAGGAGGGAATGAGGAGCCATAGTGTGCGCAGAGCGCAGGTAGCGCAGGCGGTGCAGGGTGGTAGACCCGTTGGTCAGGGAGCTCAGTCGTCTCAGAGTTCTCAGTCCGCGCATTATCCTCAGCAGCAGCAGCAGGTAGCTCAGCAGTCCGGCCGCCAGAGGTTTCGACCCCGTGGTCAGCAATTTAATAAGAAGTCTGGTTCAGGGTCTTCCGGTTCAGGCAGCTCGAGTAGCAGCGACTCTCGGGTGGAGTTTTGTGGCTTTTGCGGTGGAAAGCATCCTTCCACACAGTGTGTTGGTGTGTAGGGTTCCTGCAACCTTTGTGGTCAGTACGGGCATTTTGCGAGAGTGTGTCCGTCAGCAGGATCACAGCAGACGGCGGCCCAGCCTCAGGGTCGTGGGGGTCAGTCTAGGGGCCGTTCGCAGCAGTTTCAGCAGCCCCGTTTTGGTGAGACTCCATTTAGGCCGTTTCAGCAGCCTGGCCCTTCGCGTTTTGGGCAGTCGCCTAAACCTTTCTTTCCAGGACCCCAGCATGCTCAAGTTAACGCCTTCACGAGGGAGCAGGCCGAGGAGACACCGAGCCGGGTGATTCGAGGTACATGTCTTGTCTTTGACTTTCCTGCTCGTGTGTTGTTTGACACCGGTGCATCGCATTCGTTTATTTCTGATTCGTTTGTTGTTGAGCATGGTTTGTGTACCATCCCTTTGCGCGATGTTGTTTCCATTTCTACCCCCGATGGTATGAGCCTGTTCTCGCAAGAGATTTTGTTGGATGGTGTGTTGCGGTTTGGTGAGCATGCCTTGTTAGCGAATTTGATCCGTTTGATGCTTTGGGATTTCGATTTCATAGTTGGGATGGATGTGCTGTCCAACTACAGGGCCTCCGTGGATTGCTTCCATGGGATTGTGCGCTTTAGGCCTTTGTCTGGCGAGAAGTGGGACTTCTACGGCCAGGACTCTAGATCAAAGATTCCGTTGGTTTCCGCAATGGAAATGTTCAGCTTGTTGTCTTTGGGAAATGCTGGCTTTGTGATCTACGCTTTGGATGCGTCTTCTTCTTCTAGTGTTCAGCTTAGTGATGTTCCCGTGGTGCGACACTTCCCCGTGTTTCCGGAGGAGATTCCTGGTTATCCTCCGAGGTGGGAGATAGACTTCAGCATAGAGTTGGTGCCTGGCACAGCTCCGATTTCGCGTGCTCCGTATCGTCTGGCGCCTGCGGAGTTGAGAGAACTCAAGGTGCAGTTAGATGATTTGCTGGAGAAAGGTTTCATCCGGCCTAGTATGTCGCCTTGGGGAGCACCCATTTTGTTTGTGAAGAAGAAGGATGGCTCAATGCGGACGTGCATTTATTTTCGTCAGTTGAATAAAGCCACTGTGAAGAATAAGTACCCGTTGACGAGAATCGATGATTGTTTGATCAGTTGCAGGGTTCTGCGGTGTATTCTAAGATTGATCTTCGTTCCGGGTACCATCAGCTCAGAGTGAGGGAACAAGATGTCGCGAAGACTGCGTTTCGTACGAGGTACGGACATTTTGAGTTTTTGGTGATGCCGTTTGGGTTGACAAGTACCCGTTGACGAGAATCGATGATTGTTTGATCAGTTGCAGGGTTCTGCGGTGTATTCTAAGATTGATCTTCGTTCCGGGTACCATCAGCTCAGAGTGAGGGAACAAGATGTCGCGAAGACTGCGTTTCGTACGAGGTACGGACATTTTGAGTTTTTGGTGATGCCGTTTGGGTTGACAAACGCGCCTGCAGTCTTTATGGATCTGATGAACCGGGTTTTTAGAGAGTTCATAGATCAATTCGTGATTGTGTTTATTGACGACATCTTAGTTTACTCGAAGACTCCGAGGGAGCACAAGGAGCACTTGGAAATGGTTCTTCACAGGTTGAGAGAGCAGCAGTTGTATGCGAAGTTTTCCAAGTGCGAGTTTTTGTTGGATCGTGTTGTATTTCTGGGCCATGTCATTTCAGCGTATGGCATTTCTGTGGATCCCAGTAAAGTGGATGCTGTGTTGAACTGGGAGCGACCGAGAAATGTGTCTGAGATTCGCAGTTTCTTAGGTCTGGCTGGCTATTATCATCGTTTCATTGAGGGGTTTTCTTCTATAGCAAAGCCGATGACCCAATTGACCCAGAAGGATAAACGGTTTGTTTGGACTGAGCAGTGTGAGAATGCTTTTCAACTGCTTAAGGAAAAGTTAACTACTGCACCTGTGTTGGCTTTGCCGTCCGGATCAGGTGGTTTGTTGTTTGTTCTGACGCTTCGCTTAATGGATTGGGTTGTGTGTTGATGCAGAATGGTAGAGTCATTGCGTATGCCTCGCGGCAGTTGAAACCGCACGAGACTCGTTACCCAGTTCATGATTTGGAGTTAGCAGCGGTGGTTTTTGCGTCAAAGATCTGGCGTCACTACCTGTATGGCGAGCAGTTTGTGGTGTTCTCCGACCACAAGAATTTGCAGTACATGTTTTCGCAGCCTGACTTGAACATGATGTTAGAGTAGATGCCCAACTAGCCAACTTGTGGTGTGTGGGTTCATAGACTCCTGTATGAAATAATCTTTATATATGATATTCACATTTATTTATATGGCATTCTTTACTTTCATTGTGTTGTATAATGATTAACAATTGCGTTTAGTAAAGACCTAGAATGCACTATAGTGTATGTTAGATGTGATAGTGGGTATGACGGCTATCATGAAACACATCTAATAGTCACTGTGTATTCTGAATTAGTTCCTAGTCGATTGGCCGTCAAAATAAGGATAAGGCCGCCCGAGCTCGAGACTAGTATCTGCGATGCGAAGTACCATGTTTCATTGGTAGGGAACATTGTGATGTTCTGAGCATGCAGATAGATAGTGACCTGGTGATCTATCGAACTACCCTCGTTCGGACTTTCCAAGTGGTTACCATTTGTCGAGTGGATAAGTCCGAGGTCTTGGTTGTACTGATTAGTCCTCACGACTCGATATGTCATTGAGACTCTACATGATAGGCGTCTCACTTTGACTCGTTTGCCGACTCACTTGGGGTCATCAGGCGGCGGGATTGGGTGAGACCCCGATGCATGTAGGAGTCGATGCATCGTTGTCAAGGATTCACCGCTCGCAGACATGCGTGGATATCCTATGCTATCTGAGGGGATAATAGTGTATAAATCTCTGGCCAGAGTACTAGAAGTGTTTTAGGTAAATGGGTTTACCTAGTTACACTCGCGATGTCACTATTCGATCTCCAAGATGTATGCATAGCTATCGGATCTTTAGCGACTCTCGATTTACCAATGGTCGTTGATCTGATCGGGATATATGGATTGAAAGGACCGTACTGTACGCTAACCACGACCAACTGGTTCTTGCAGGTACTATTAGTGATACCTAGGGGATCATGGGACGATGTTGCTAGACGCTCTTACCATGATCCGTTGGGCAAGTCCGAAATTGTGATTCCGGAGCCACAATGGTTGTGGACCCACGACTAGCTGTATCCCTGAACCATTGAGGGTCACACAAGTACTGGATTCGAGATTCCCGCACGGATACTGAGCTCAATGTGTTGAGCATAGGAAGAGGATTTTGGGGAGTGCGACTTCCTAAAAGTCAACAGGGGTCAAATCGTGGTTTTCCGCTGTTGAGGGGCAAAACGGTCATTTTGCACTGGGGTTCTGAAAAATGATTTTTCAGATCATAGTATTCAGTTTTGGAAACTGAGTCGATCGGTCCGATATGATCGGCGATCGGAGTTACGATGAAGTCACGGTGATGGGGATGAACCGAATGTTCATCCGTTGGACCCGGGCCCGTTGGGCCGGTCCAAGTCCATCATCAAGTCTACTTAAGGTAGACTTAGACTTAATCACTCACAACTTGATACATCAATTAACCATAACCCTAGCTCCAAGCGCCGCCCCCTTTCCTCTCGTCAAAAGCCGTCGCCTAGCGCCATCGCCGCCGCGCTTCGCCGGAATTCATTCCGGCCAACTTGACGAGGAGAATCCGTCCGCGCTGATCTCGTCAGGCCTTCTAGTGCAGGCTGACGAAGGAGTCTCGCTTCCGATCGTGGACCTGATTGACGTAATCTACCGTCTCCTACCGTGAAGTGCCGGTTTCCTCGCGAAACTGGTCGGAGCCAGGCACGAGTTGCCAACAAGGTAATCAACGATAAACACCCTATGAATGGTCATAGTTTGCATGTTCAATGAATTGTATTGATCGTCTCCCGGCCCAATTTTTGTTCTTCCGCTGCCTCGCTGGGAGGCGTGATCCGGATCTGCCACGGTTCCCCAACAGTGGTATCAGAGCCAAGGTTCGGATCTGATCAATACAATAGTGCCATATTGCATCAGATCTCGTTTTTAAAATCGAAACTAAAGTTTTTTTTTTTTAAAAAAAAACAACCTTCAGGCCGCCGCCTCGTGCGGCGGCCCATCGCGCGTGCAACAGCGCGCGCGACTCCATGCGCACTGGCCGCGCATGGTGGCCGACAATGGCCAAGCGACCACACGCAATCGTTGCGCGGTGGTGCGCAACCAGTGCGCCCTGATGGGCCCACGCTTGCGGCCGGAGGCGCCGCTGTTGGCGCGGCTAGGCCGTGCATCAAGCGGCCGACCACGTGCGGCCAGCCTCGCGCAAGTGTTGCGCGAAGGCGCACGGCCAACGTCGCATTTGATGCGGCGTGCGTGCGGCCGCTGTCGCACGCGATTTCGTGGTGACGGCCGCCGCCCGCAGCCGCCGTCCGGCGAGTCTTCGGCGATGTCGTGACGGCTAGTTTGTTTTCTAGGGTTTAGTTTGAGCCTGTCCTGGGCAGCCCGTGAAGTTTTCGGGCCGATATTCGATATCGGGCCCGTTTTGTCGATTTTGAAATTTTGAGATTTTTGGGCCTAAAATTGTTTTTAAACCCAAATTGATGCAATTAAATTGCAAGATACGATTTTAATTTTGAAATATGATTTTATAAATTAAATATAATTTTGTTGATTAAATTTGATTTTATCGATAGAATACGATTTCATTTATAAAATGCGATTTCGAAATTAGAATATGATTTTGTGGATAAATAATTGGATTATTTAATTTATGCATGTTAATTAGATTATCTGAATGATTGGGATGATCGAGAGCCGTACCCAATTTGTTAGGTGTATGCGATAGGTTTTGTGATTCGGTTGTAAATATTTTGATTATCATTTAAAGTGGGCCTGTTTGTGGCCCGTTCCCACCCCTTGATAAATGTATCCCTTATTTGTCATGGTAAATATAAATGTAAAATTACTAGATTTAGTGGGAGGACATCCGAAGACGGTGATTTTGATTATCATTTAAAGTGGGCCTGTTTGTGGCCCGTTCCCACCCCTTGATAAATGTATCCCTTATTTGTCATGGTAAATATAAATGTAAAATTACTAGATTTAGTGGGAGGACATCCGAAGACGGTGGACAGTGACGATCAAGAATATTGAAGACCGAAGATCTGTAAAACCGGAAGCATTGTAATAGGATTGCATTGCATATTGCATTATCCCTAGGATTGGACCCAGGTCCGTGGCTGGCAACCACGGACCGCATAACTCTCGCGATCGATCATCCCAATATTTATATATATTGATATATAGTTAGTTGAATCCGCATGTTGCATGTTTTAAATTTGATTTAAAATATCTGCATGAGACCAAATTTTCGAAAATAAAATCCCTCGTTTTAAATACGATTTAAAACTAATATCAAGATAAGAGTTTATTCGATAAACCAAGGGAATTTAAATCTGTTTAAAATTTCCCTACCTTCCATCAACAATGGGTGTACGTCGATGCTACCCGTATACATGGCCTGGCTCATATTATTGAGGGGGTCATGTATGCCGGAAAGCTGTCCACGCCATTGACAATCGTTGTGAGTCGGTTGGAACTCCCTTTAACGTTGGCTCATATTATTGGGGACGTTAAGGGGACCGTCCTTCACGACTCAACATTGATGGGTCATCTTGACACGTGATAGTAAACGGCGTCATATTATTGGGGCCTTGCTGGACGTGAGGTGAATACATGGAGGTTGCACCGGTTGCAATCGGAAACTACCTTTTGGGGGTCATGGATGGCTGATATTATTCGGGTCCATGATCGCTTGATTGGGCTCCGTGTACCCACTAAAGAAACTTTCTTTCTCGATTTCATTAGAGGGTGGTGAAATCGTTAAAATAGTGGGAGGGTAATTCATAAAACTTAACGACCTTGTTTTATGTCTTAGCGATTATTTTATATATAGTTAGTGATGTATGTCTGTTTTTCCTTTCAGTATAACTGCATTGTAAAATGGTTTCGATGAAAAACCCACTCGCTGCTATACTGGATAGCAACAGGTTCACCGGTCTGAACTACCAAGACTGGCTCCACAACCTCAATCTTGTATTGGCTTCGGAGAAACTTCTTTATGCGATAGAGAAGAGTCCTCCGAAGGAAGCCCCTGCCGATATCAGCCCTGAGGAGCTGGTTACGCTTAAACAATGGTGGGACGACGAGGTTAAAGCTCGATGTTATGTGATGGCGTCGATGTCCAATGAAATGCAACGGCGCTTTGAGAAGACAAAGTATGCTGCTGACATACTTTTTCATCTCAAAGAACTGTACGGGGAGAACTCTTGACATGAGAGGTTCACGGCTGTCAAGGAGCTTATGACAAGCCGCATGCGCGATGGGACTTTGGTCCGCGAGCATGGGGTTCGTATGATTGGGCTCGTTGAAAAGCTGTCGGGCCTTGATATCGCACTTCCACACGAGCTGTCGGTGGATGTACTTCTCCTCTCACTGCCTGCTGCATTTGACCCCTTTGTGGTCAACTTCAACATGAACAAGCTGGCAGCCACCCTTGAAGAGGTGGTTAACATGCTTGTAGTGTTCGAAGGAACCATAAAGAAGGACAAACCCGTCCTCCTTATGGGCTCTTCTTCCTCTGCGAATAAGGGGCCCAGACGCAAGAGTAAGAAGCGTTCTGCTCCTGCGAAGGAGGAAAAGTCCGCCAAGAAGCCAAAGGCAAAGGCTTCCAAGCTGAACAAGTCTGAGAATGTTTGCCACCACTGCCACAAGGCTGGGCATTGGAGGAGGAACTGCAAGGAGTACCTCGAGAAGTTGCGAACTGCGAAAGGTATGTTCTATATTGAAATAAATGTGTCTCTTAATTCGACTTCTTGGGTACTTGATACCGGATGTGGATCTCATATCTGCAATGATTTGCAGGTGATGACAAGAAGCCGACGTCTTAGAGAGGGTGAGACCCACTTGAGGCTTGGCAATGGAGCAAGAGTTGCTGCAGTAGCTATAGGAGATGTTTATTTATTTCAGTCTTCTGATTTTAAGTTGTTATTGAGAAACGTTTTATTTGTTCCCAAATTAATAAAGAACATTATTTCTGTTTCTATGCTTGATAGTGATGGATATTCTTGTATGTTTGCTAATTCGATTTATAATATTTACAAGAATGAATGTTTAATTGGAATTGGGGAACGCGAAAACGATTTATACACCTTAAAATTAAAAGACGTTCCAACTCGCGATGTCGAAGCACATACAACAACGATTAAACGGAAACACGATAACTTGAACCCATCACAACTTTGGCACGCTAGGCTAGGTCATGTTTCTCTAAGTAGGATGAACAAGTTAGTTAGGAGTGACATGTTTGATCTGTCAGACATTAACTCCCTACCGACTTGTGAATCTTGCCTTAAGGGAAAGATGACTAAGCAACCCTTCAAGGGCAAGGGTGAGCGTGCTCAAGGCCCATTGGATTTGGTCCATACTGATGTGTGCGGTCCATTTAGTATTGGTACTAAATATGGTCACACATACTTCATCACCTTTACCGACGATTACTCGAGGTATGGGTACTTGTACTTAATGAAGCACAAGTCTGAATCCTTTGAAAGGTTCAAAGAATTCAAGGCTGAAGTTGAAAATCAACTAGGCAAAAGTATTAAAGAACTTCGATCCGATCGAGGTGGTGAATACTTGAGTGCTGAATTTCAAGACTATCT